>CAJQZM010040491.1:34232-54814 GCA_907164665.1 Colias nastes | reverse complement strand
CTCATCACCTGCACTCGCACTAATCAAAGTGTGAACCAGCCATTAGACGTTGTGTTTTACACGTAATTTGATCTCGTTGGTCATGCTTTGATTTATGAGTTTCTCATAAGCGGAGGTTTTAATTTTGGCAAATTTGGAATATTTAGTACTTTAATGTTATCGTGCATTTCATAGCAGTTTTATAATACTGATATGAAATAGGTACTTTAGGATGTTTCAGAATGGTTTTGAATTTAAAATTAATTTGGGGATATGTTGATGTAGGTAATTATTAACAATACATACTAAAGTTAGTTAAAAACTAAAGAAACTGGAGAAGTGTCTGACAGTGTCTGATATTGAAAACAAGCCTATAAATAATTATTAGTTTATCCAGTTATCTTCTAACATTTCATTGTGTCCAAGCTAAATAACAATCATTCGAGTCATAAGATAGCCCAGCTCCACCATCTCGCCTTTGAAACGCAAAACTGCTAGTTGTAAAAGCAATTACTTCGAGACAAAGGCCGAGAACATTCGATTGAAATTCATTTAATTCGATCGTGACAGATTAACATTCGAGAGTTAAATAGTGCAATATTCGGAATAATTAACGAAAACAGACAATAATTAAGGCAGAGTCCAGTTGTCACTACGTGCCCATTGAGCATGCATGACGTTGATGAATTATAGTGGAATTCGTGGGATTTTATATGTATTCCAAATTCTTAAATGCTCTTTCGTGAGCGTGAATGTGTGGTAGTTACATACTTTTCTTGAAAAATTGTTTAGGCAATAGATTATCTCTCAAGCGTACTTCCTTGAAGAATGTAACAGCTATTAGCGGATCGAAAAGTGATGAAATATTGCATGTTTGCAAGGAGTTGTTAACATTATGTAAAATCACAAATAATGCTCTCAGTCGCAGTCATGCCCATCTTAGTGATACAATTTTTATAGTCCATTGAAAAGTTACATTTGGGGTTGCATTTCTTAGAGGACGCAATTTTATTTTTTTGATGTGTAGAGGGGGTTAGTGTGAAGCTATCACCAAGTTTGTGGGGTCGCCACCCTTGTCCCACGGCCGCCATCTTGAAAATAGCGGAAGATATGGTTTATACGATATATCTCTTAAACTGTTTATCTGATAAAAAAAATTTGTTAACATTATTTGTTGCAAATTAAATTCTCTACAATTTTGGTCCAGTAACTTTTTGTCGTAGAACTATAAATAAAAAAGTTATAAGCGAAAATGTTCAGATAATAGAGATATTTATATTTTTCAATAAAACTTTTTTTTATCATTTTACGAAGAAATGATATCAGACCATTTTTGTAGATTTTTTTCGAGGAACAACTTTTACATACAACATTTTTTCATAAAGTCAATAGCTAAGGTTTTAAAGCGCTCCGAAATTAGTACTATTGTGAGAGTAGTTCTCAGTAAAAAAAGTCAATTTCCACATAGCACCATCCCTGTATTGCAAGTCAATTTGCACGTCAAACGTACGTTTTGAGGTATTCTAATAGACCGGGAGATACTGACACAAAATTTCGAGTCATTTGTAACAGGATGGCGGTTCTACAGGGGTCTTAGTACGCAATGACAAAAAGAAAAACGATGGTGTGAACACTGGTACCGGCGGCTTAGTCGCGTGGGCGTTAGTCGAACTCGTCGTAAAAATAGCGAAAGTCAAACGATTTGTAACACAAAAATTTTAGAATTTACCGATAGCCCATAAAAAAGAAGTAGGCGGTAGTGTCATGCCATACTTTTCCGGTGTGACTTACAGCCCGCCATACCGACGCAAATGTGTTGATTTAAAAAAAAACAATTCAACCATTTGTACCAGGCTAACTTTTGCACAGGTAACCATCGTCGTGTAGCCATTTACGAAAATCACCATACCATACTTTTCGGACGATTCAAAATGGTCGCCATACCGCCGAAAATCTGCAAATTTTTTTTTTCGCCGAACCATTTGTAACACCCTAAATTTTTTTTTACTCCTACTTCTTTTTTATGGGCTATCGGTAAATTCTAAAATTTTTGTGTTACAAATCGTTTGACTTCGCTATTTTTCCGACGAGTTCGACTAACGCCCACGCGACTAAGCCGCCGGTACCAGCGTTCACACCATCGTTTTTCTTTTTGTCATTGCGTACTAAGACCCCTGTAGAACCACCATCCTGTTACAAATGACTCGAAATTTTGTGTCAGTATCTCCCGGTCTATAAATTCGTTTCGTAAAATAAAACCCACAGGCCACTAGTGTAAAGATATATTGTGGCGTTCTGGGCACAAGTTGTATTCCAACCAAAAAAGGACATTTGGAACTATTCCAGTATGCGGTGTTTTAGGGTTACCAGTGTATGGCTTAGTACAGAATAGTGGTGTTAGGTCGTGTCGAATTTAAATGTTGACAATTGTAAACAAGATTTATTAGTTAACTAGCTTTCAGCTCGCGGCTTCGCCCGCTTTCTCTAAAACCTAATATATATAATATACTAAAACGTTATTCTTGAATCACTCATAACTGTAGTAGGTACCTATGTGAGAAGCTGTTATCATCATATATGATTAGATATAAAATTAGTTAAAAATATTTTAGTGAAATTACATATTTGAAAAAAAAATGTAATCGCCAAAAAAATCTAAACCATAATTATTTCTATGGAATACTAATAACGAACAACAAAATATTTGAAGGGGAAAAATCGCTCAATAAACTTTTTTCCTTATAATATATTAAACAATCATTTTCTTTGATTTAACGAGATGAGGATAACTATACCTACGGACTGTAATCCATTGTTTCTTTGAAACAATTTCGTAATTAATGTGACTATTTTTTGTTCTCATCATAGTAACAATTGTGTTATCAATATGTACATACTTTCGTTGTATAATATTGATTGAAAAACATTTTATGTAGGTAGGTACATATATCTACCTATAATAATTCTAAAGGGAGGTTTTAATTATCTATGTAGAAAATACGTTTGTTAGCTTCATTTCTCCGCTAGTATATCTTTTAACTTACTTTTATTTTCTCAAAAATATCAGTCTGTAGGTACCTATCTCAGTTTGTTGATATCAACAAAATACCCACATCCAAGGGTTTCCAATTAAACTAAACTCCAAATACCCTAACGTCAAGTACTAAACAATAAACGGGGTGTTTCCACTAGATCCGCTTTAGATTTATTGCGTTTTGTTAACCCTAGCGCAGTTTGAATTTGTGGCAACCCTAAATACGGTAGTATAGTTTCATATAATGCGTAAACATAACCTTCTATTGAAATGTAACTTAGAAATGGACGGTATAACCAGTCAAATGTATTGATTTTACCCTGTTTTAGTGATTTTGTATTTTATATAAATGATTTAAGGACTATTTTGCATTGCGGAAAAGCGTAGAATACACGTGCAAAAGATTTAGAAAGGAAGCTGATAAAAAAAGGAAATGTCATTTTTGTTTTGAGATTTTTAGCATTTGTGGCAATAAATTAAATAAAGAGAGCGCGTAATGTTTTACTTTTATTTACTTCTTGTTTACGCTTTAATTCCTATAAAACATTAAAATATACAGTTCTTACAGGACTTCAACTTATTCACACCGTAATAGTAATTTTACACTGAACGTTTGGGTAAAATAATTATTTCTGAAGAATTAATTAAAAATTAACTTATCGTTATATTCTTTTTTGGACGACTGCTGGAAATAAGAAATATAGGTACCCGAACAAAATATCACTAAATTTTTTTAAAGCATAGCAAAATATATTTATAATACAAAAAGTTTTCGAGGAAGTTTTAACTCGAAGTATTTAAATACCCAACAATTAACGGCATAAGTTTGTTTTACTAATAGTTCTAATTCTAGTTAAACAGTTTACTCAATGCAATTGTACCTATTTTTATTTATTCCAACAAACACATTTTCAAAGCAATCAGAAGGTGTCGCATTGTTAATTATCACAATAGTTATGACATCATCGGATCTAATCACAGTTTTATTTCTGCACCACATCTGCTTACGAGCGTGACGCATTTTGCAAATTAATCAGAAAAAAATGGCGGAGAAATGTTTTTTTAATTTTATATTTTTTTAACACTGCTGCCAGCATAACAAAAAAATAGGTTCAATAAAAATTAAAAGTGATACTAAAAACTATAGGTATGCTGCAAAAGCATACCTATAGTTTTTAGTATCATGAAGGAAAAAATGAAAAATTATCTTCTAATTGCCGTCATCGACTGGAATGTTCTAGATAACTCTGGTTGGAATTTAATTTGGTGTGATTCCTGGAATAATATTAATCTTGGCAATTTTGTTATTTGATGTAGGTAAATTCTAAGTGGAGTTCTCGATGGATTTAAAGATTTATTGTAAGTAAAAATTGGTAGCAAAATGTTATTTAATTTAATTAAAGTTCATAGTTTAGGTTGCCTAAGTGAATTAGTTATTATTCGTGAAGTTTTTGATTTCCATGTTTTTGCTAACTAATATACTATAGCTGAAAAATATACAAAAAATTATACCTGCGAACAAAAATATCTCACCAATTAATTGAGTTTAGTACAAATTTAATTTAATATTTATGGAAAAACCTTTTATCGTTTTTGTTGGTAGGTATGGGTTGATCGTGATATTTTGTGTTGTAATAAAATTCTGATTTTGCCAATATCCACACAGTTCTTGTAACACAAAATTATTATAGAAAAATATTGCCTTCTGAAAATTTTTGGAACACAAATAACCGTTTTGGCGGCAGCGCCATCTTGTTTTTGCGCGCTGATGAGATTTCTGGTTAGAATTTTCTAATTTCCTCACGAAAACTTGGTTGGGAGGGTTTGTAATGCCAGGGAATTCTAATAGACATGGGGTAAAGGCAAGGAGGTTCAATTCGTTGGGGGAAATTCGCCACTTTATCCCCTCGCCTTGTAAATTTGGTTTTAAGGGCATTTGTACACGTCAAAACATAATTATTTGTGGACGGACACGATGTAGAATTGTAGGCTGTTGTGAACCACTTGGAAAGTAAATAAAAAGGTCCCAAATGTTTTTGTTATTAAGTAATTAGGCACTTAACAATATGTGTTGTAAAAAGGCCTCAACTTTAAGTATTTAGTAGGTAGTTAGTCTTTAATTTAATCTAATCTTTGTTAAGGTCATTATTTGAGCTAAAATATTCGCATTCATAAATTCGTTCATTAATATGATCTCACGTAGAGATATTACAATGTAGTGCAACAATAAAAAATGCAACAAAAAAACATATTGTCTATCTGTCGATGCTGCAACAACAAATATGACGTCGTTTGTAGTAAAACTGTTGTATGATAAATAGTTTGCAAATAAAATCGAACGTCGCTGAATTTATTTTCACACTTCACACTCGATCGTCTTAATGCAGGCAAAAATTCAAAGCCTTCCTTAAAAAGTAATGTGTAACATTGTACTTCCTTGAGCCGCCAAGCGTGACTCGATTATCATATTTGTTAACATGTATGTTTATGCTATGTTTAACATTAGGAATTATTGTGCCTTTTATTATGTTTGCATGTGTTGCTGGAATGGACAAACTATTTTATTATGAACAGTAATTAATTTCAAGTATAACTTTTGACACATACCGACATATTTTGGCGCTAACATTTTATTTGAAAAGTGCCGTCGCTTCGCAAAAACACAGTGACTAAAGGAAATTAGTTATAATTGGACATTTATTACAACAATTAGTCCATTAAATTTATTAATAATCATCTATTTCTATGAACGTGAGTTACATGTATCGTTAAACGAATACAGATAAATAAAACTATGGTTATGACTCAAATCTCAAACGCCCTTCAAATATTAAACATGTAGCTGGCTTATTCAATTCTCACTGGTCTATTTATAGCAAAGAACATTTGACAGGACACCACTCGTAAAACCAACAGTCCCTTTCGCTTGCATCGGAAGCCATGATTAACCCATCCACCGTAAGCCGCAGTGACTGGTGCGTGAATGGGTAGCTTTATTGCTCCGTATCATGCTTTGGCGCGCTTTAGCTGTCACTATTTGACACTCCCCGCGCTTTGAGTGTGACACATTTGACAGTTTAGTCGCCATTTTAATGGATTGCGTTGTTTTTTGCAATGTTGACTACAAAGGTTGACTAATTGGAAGATTTGTTGTTTTTTATTTAATTAATTTATTGTTTAGTTGTAATATATTGCTCCTCTGGTAATATATATATATGTATGTGTTTATTATTAATGCGAGTCCGATCGAAGAAGACAATTTATTAATTGTCAATTTAATAATTTATTAATTGTCAATTTAATTTATTAATAATTTATAACGGCTTAAAAGCTTCTCCTGTCTAACTTTTCTTAATATTTTATATCTAACATATAAATTAAGTATCTACTTTTGAAATAAACAAACAAAGATCTAACTTATTAAGAAAAGGAAATAGGGAAAACAATTGCGCGCGCGGCAACTATCCCAAGTTTAATATAGGAGATCCGGTAACAGATGTTACCAAGTGCTGTCAGCGTCTTCGATATGAATTTACATTTCTTATATAACGAGTATAATTTAGCTTTACTTGTACAGTGATATCAAAAAAGTTTATACGCTTTGTTCATTATAGTCTGAAAGTGTTCCTTGACAACAATCTAGGTACTACCTACTGCAATAGATACTATTATGTTCATTGATAACAGAATAGTTTGATTGAATGGTAAAATTCTGTTTTTGTTATAAATTAGGTAAGTATACGTAATAAAAACAAATATTTTTGTTGATGTTTTCAATAGGTATGCTATTATATGGGGAGGAATGTATGAATGATTTAATGAAAAATGAAATATAAACCAGAAGAATTTTGATGACATTACTTCATTGACTATTTTTCTGAAAAATTGTTTTATTTTTACGAAAAGTTCATTGATTATATTTGTATACAGTATATAAAAAATCTATAATCGATTTTACCAGCAATCAATATTATAATGCAAGTTATAGACATTTATTACTATTATTGCACCTATGTGATTGATGGATAGTTTCAATACACTGGAATCTAACGCCTTTTTCAACAAAACGTGGATGCGTAGGCGCATTCATTTTATGTTATTAATTCACGCAACTATTATTAGAATGAGCGTAATACGCATAATGTACATAACTGGATATCTGGAATTTATCTTGTATTCTTGTTTTTTAAAGCATTGGTTAAGGTTATTGAGTTCGGAGAGAATTCTGTTTGTTATTGTTTTAAATTTTAATGTGTTACGTGTTTTATTCCTTAAAATAGTCAAATTTTGAAACACTTTTATTTATATGTAACGTCTTTAATGAAATTTTTAACCTGGGTTGATCATGATGGTAGTAGATAGTGCAGAGCACACGTATCAGAAGTGAAACTTCTTTGGCAAGATTCAAAGATACCAAAATCGTCTCCTTACTCAACGACGTGACGGTATTGCCCCTTGCAATTTTACTCTCAACGCGCCTAAAGCAGTTTCACTTCAAAAAATCCATAATTTTTACAAAGGTATGTGGATCTTATCTGTCCTAGGTATATGCAACAGAAAAATGATAGTTATTTTATTGAAAGTGCAAACAACTGATGAAATCCGTTTTGAACTCACCATGATGAATACTTCTAAGCCTCGTTAAGGGGATTACGGATGCCGTACAAAGGCTATTATGAAGTAGGTGGGTAAATATTTTGTTTGTATCTGTTCTAGTATCGATTGTTGGTGTAACTATGGTTTTAATTTATTAGTCTTTATTAGTTAGTCTATTGATTATATTTCATGACTTTGTATAGCTAGAGAAGTAGTATAGATGATAATTTATATTTGAATATAGTTTTGACGATATTCCCTTTCAAAAAAAGCATTCATCTGTTTGACAGTAAACATAAAATCATCTAAGCCACTTTAATGTATATTAATAAAAAACTATTATTTGCTATTTAATGCGTTAGTAGATAAAATAGGTAGGATAATTTAGCTACCTTCAGAGCAGGACATGGGCCAAAATTTTAATCATAGAAATCACACACCACAATGTAAAATGTTTGGTTAAAAAACAATCCATGTTAATCCGATAAGGTTTAATCTCCAGCTAAAGAGTAGGCAGTGAACTTAAGATGTTAAGAATAAAGTAGAAAGAAGATTTTTTGGTTAGCAGTGTCATGGTAGAAGGTAACTATGTGAAATGCATGCGTTAATCCGTGGCCAGAAATCAGTAAAATACATTTTGTCTGGGCTATAACATGGTCATTTTGGCCGCCTCCTCGGTATAGCGGTTGACGCGTGAGCGTAACACCGAGGGGTCCTGGGTTCGATTCCCGGTGGAGACGAAGAAAAAAAAATGTCTTGGTCTGGTAGGACACAGAAGGCTGATCACCTACTTGTCCCTAAAGAAAATCGATCAGTGAAACAGATGTATAATGCATCTGCCCCTTACCCCACTAGGGGACATGGGACTTCACTTATAACTGGTCATTAAAATGTTAAATAAATACAACGAACGAATAAGAGAAATTCCTTTTATAATAATTTATTGTATTATGTAACACTAGCGACCCGCCCCGGCTTCGCACGGGTGCAATGCTGATACTAAATACACTACAGAAAAACTGTGAACACGCTCTTGCCGCACCGGGCGGCAGGCCGGTACCGCCGCAAAGGCTACGTCCCGCAATTTTTAAATCTGTAATATCTTCGAAAATATTCACTTAAATCATACGGTGTAAAGGGCCATATAGATCTATATTAAATGAACAATGTATTCAAGGTATTTAATTGGTTAAGGATTAATGCTGCATTGGTTAAAATCACTTTGAAAATTTGCCATTATTTGTCGTAAAAAGTAAATGACAAAAAAAGTTATTGTGGGTTATCCATAAGAGATAGACATATACCATCACGGACTTTTCTGTAGACCTTTTCAATGTGAACAATACTTAGTACATTATTTTGATAAAACTCGTAGGGTTCAGCCTGCGTTTGCAATGTAAGCGGAAAAAATGTAAAAATTTACGACATCACATTAGAAACCTCAAAAATAACAGTACTTCTCCACTATTTAATGGATGTTATTATACATATAAACCTTCCTCTTGAATCACTCTATCTATTAAAAAAAACCGCATCAAAATCCGTTGCGTAGTTTCAAAGATTTAAGCGTACAAAGGGACATAGGGAAATAGGGACAGAGAAAGCGACTTTGTTTTATACTATGTAGTGATGTTTTATTGAGGCGGAACGAAATGCGTTGTATGACGAATGGCAATAAATATTCAGTATTGAATGAATAAGTTTTTTCGATGACGTCTTCCTGAAGATGGCATTCGATTGAGTCCAAATATGATATGCGAATTCGATTTCATCAAACTTATTATACCTATTCCATTCAATAAGCTTTAATATTATTCATTTTGATTACTGAAAGTTTTGTAGATTTCAAAAAAAAGCGACGAAAATATCCGAAATCCGAATGTAGGTACATAATGTATACTCATTGAGTTACTATGTACTACGGTATACTCGTTTATGTAGGTTCCCTTGTCATAATGTGGCTTTACCGAATTAAAATTCCATTTGAAAAATTTATCAATATTTTTACCGTAGAAGTAGGTAGAAGTAAATAAATAATGTAGGTATAACTACTAATTAATTGCAAAAGAAATGTTTCAAATCAATCAAACCTAAGTTAATTGAAGGCGTTATTGTACTCATGGTACCAGGAGTCCAGAATTTGTATGGAGCTATAGCAGATTATGTAATTCGGACATTGATCGAGTCCCAGGCGCCTCGTGTTTACGCGTAAATTTAATTTAATGAAGCGAAAACGAGCGCTCGCCAAGTGTCAATAAAATGGTGACATCCATCAACTCCCACTTTTGTTTATCTTCGTGCTGAAATGTCCAAGCGACCAATGATGTCATTTGTATGGAAATTCGTCTAGTTCTGTAGGTATCTATACCTATATTAAGGGCCCGTTCGCGTTGTTGTCATGGATGTGTTAAGATAAAATAGTTGTTTGTAAGCTTGAAATACCTCGAATATGTTAGTTATAAAATGTATAAGAAATAGAAGCTTTGCCTCGAGGTATCTCAAGTATTACTCGCGGATTCTAACACTTTCAATATGTTTCATATACCCTTGTATGGACAAAACATGACCTACCTTTTTTTAGGATAAGCTACATTTTTATATTCTACTTCGTATTTATAACCAAAATAGTATGAAAACATATATTTGTAGCCCATTTGTCCTTAATGTCGCGTTCTATATTGTAGGTCCGCATCCACAAATTAAAACCAGACTTCACAATATAATTTATCGTGCGTTTTAATAAATACGGTGTTCACAGTTACAAGACGTTAATAAACGGGCCGCAGCTGTAATTCCTGAAGTGTGACAAGGTTGCTGTAAATGAGGGCAAATGTAATATTCAATACTTGTTCGAGATCATAAATATCTTCCCTGTTTCGTGCATTTGCATTCCTCTTTTCTTACCTTTTGCTTTGCCATTCAAATCAAGTTTTTTTAAAGGTGAGATCGGCCTTTCATCTTTTTCTTTCCATTGTTCTAATTTAGTTCTAAATCATTCTTAAAAATTTGCGGGGAGTACCCAAATTTTTTACAAGTTAACGAGGGTATTGTGTAGTTCATTTCATTAAATTGGACAAAACTTATACTTACATACAATTTTGGTAATCTGTAAACGGAATATCTTATACTAGCTGTGCTCCGCGGTTTTATCCGCATTGCTCCGCTCCTGTTGGTCTTAGCGTGATGATATAATATAGTCTATACTCTATAGACTTCCTCGATAAATAGGCTATCTAACATCGAAAGAATTTTTCAAATCGCACCAGTAGTTCCTGAGATTAGCGCGTTCAAACAAACATACCCTTCAGCTTTATAATATTAGTATAGATTTTCTTGTATCTTTCTGTTTCTAGAATTGTTAGTTAAGATTGTGTAAGTTAGTTTCTAATAGGAATAAAATGTACCTAATACCTATATTCGAAACGTTTTATACTTTACTAGCTTTCCGCCCGCGGCTTCGCACGCGTTCTCAAAGAAAAATCCGCATAGTTTCCGTTCCCGTGGGATTTCCGGGATAAAACTTATCCTATGTGTTAATCCAAGTTACCCTCTATATGTGTGCTTAATTTCATTGTAATTGGTTCAGTAGTTTTTGCGTGAAAGAGTAACAAACATCCATACATCCATACTTACAAACTTTCGCATTTATAATATTAAGTAGGATCTAGCGGCAAATTAAAAGCCAAAACAAAATTGTACGTAGATAATCAAATCCAGAGCGTTCATAACCTCCAATTTATATAAAATTCACCAAAGAAAATTTCTTCTAAAATGCTCATTCTCAATTAATTAAAATATACTTTTCTCTTGCAGGTAAGATTAAAGAAGCTGAGAGTAAAAATTGTCCGCATATAATGAATAATACAGAGGCCCTAATTGAAAATCCATTTGAATCCTCCTTTTAAGGTAAGATCCACTTTAAATTAAGCCCGTGTATTATACGTACATATAAAGTGAAGGTAAAAGGTGTTATTACGCAATTTGGCATGTTAATTTATTAATGGTTTATTATAAGTGTGTTTGTTTTGTAGTTATTAAATTTAATTAAATGTACCGTGTTTTGCTTTTTAAACGAATTCTAGAAAAGGAGGTTGTCTTCTGTCTAAAATTTAACTTTTTATTGAATTTGTTACCTCAGAACTTTGGACTGGCTGAACCGATTTTGATGATTCATTTGTCATTTGAAAGCTGGTGCCTCATTTTATAGACGGTTTGTATTTTGTTAGAAATAATAATAACAGTAAAATTAGACGTTTAATTTTTATGTCGGGTTCGGCAATGGTTGTGTATATTGTTTTAATTGTGTTTATGTTTCCTTGAATGGTATTTGGTTTACGTATTTCTTTTGATCTCAAGAAAAATAAACAAGAAAATAGAGAGTAGGGACAAACATACAATTTCTTTTAACTGATATAAGAATCGTTTTTTTTTAATCTCAGGAACTACTGGTCCGATTTGAAAAATTCTTTCGGTGCTAGATAGCCCATTTATCGAGGAAAGCTATAATTTATATCATCACGCTAAGACCAACAGAAGCAGAGCCTCGCGGGTAAAACCGCGGAGCGCAGCTAGTTAGTTATATTGTTGTTCACTTTTGTATCTAACAATTTTTCATTGAAATTATAACACTTAACTTATTACTTTAACCAACTTCTTTTTGTAAGAAACTGTTTTCGCCCAGAAAAAAAACTATATTAAAGCTGTACTACATATAAATGTGTACTTAAATTTATAGGCAAATCGAATAGAATGCTATAATATTGAACGCCTTCTAAATTAGCTTAGTAGAGTCAAAGTCACGCGTATTGTAGGGCTTCATAGAAAGTATCTACTGTAGTTACCAGATGTATTTTCCAATAGAGCCATCATGTGTATGTAACGTAGGTACCTTATGTAAAATGTTATAATGAATTTTGATGAACCATTTTTGATAGAATGCTGGAACGATAAATGTTACCACATGGCTTTTGATGTTCTTTGTTTTTTGAAGATTTTTGTAGCCTATCTATTAATTTGGGGGTTTAGCTAACTGTGCATTAAGGTATCGGTATCTACTTTCTGTGCAGCCAAGCAAAGGCCTCACAGATTTTCCAAATTAAAAGAACCTGTATTAAAAAGGTATCTTCATAAAAAGGACAGTCTCGTAAGACGTCACCTGCAATATCTCTGAGAGGCGACAAAGTGTCGATTAATCACTCTACCTCTTAAGATCTTACAAATTGCCTAGCGGAATATACGGGAAGATAGTTTGTGAATAGACGCTGCGTTTTTAAGTACATATGTAATAGATGAGTCTAATAGATGAGAAAAGTAATATGATTGATGCTTTGTAAGCAAATACTTTTTAGCACGCATTTATTAGCTTCATCCGTATTATATTTTGAATTAAATGTCTCTAAACTTAATTCGTATATAACCGAGTCGGTTTGTCCCAATTTTGTCCCACTTTAAACGGACAGATATATAATTTAAATACATACATATATGTATATCTAGGATCGGTGACATTAAAATAAATTCATGAATTTAAGCGTGATTTTTACGGATATAATTTTTTATTATCATTCAAGTTAACAACACCTACTAGTCCACTTATAAAATTAAAATATAAACCAAAACTGCAATTCCACTAACAAGTATCACTACAAACTAACTTTGTGTAGCAGCACTTCCTATGATAATATCTGAAATATTTTGTATTGTTCAAAATAAAAATCTAAAGTTAATTTATATTATTTGCATTGCATCGTTTATTTTATGATACGTAAATAATAAATATATGCTTTTTGATGTAATATTTTGTCAAATTACACAATCGAATGTACTGGTCAATGCTCTAATTCGATATTTATTGTTTAAGCAAACGCATCAAAATATAATCCGTGTGTTCTCATATTACTAATCGATGTTAGATAGACATACTGACATCTCGCTCAGACACCAATATAACGATATATTGTATCCCGCTCTAGAGGGGAGCGTGCATGGATGGAAAAATTTCGTCGATACAATATGTACAACTAAAATTTATGGATGACTGTGAAATTGTTGGTGAATGAAATCTTTATGTTTTATTGTTTTGTGTTTTGATTAAAATGCTATAAAAATCTTCGTGTGTATCTGAGGCGATAGTATAAGTATTTTTATTAGTGTTAACTAGTTGGTTATCAGTTATATCACGGTTACAATCGGGATAAAAAATGTATCCTATGTTACTTGATAAAGTAGGTTTTTGAGTTAAATTGTAACAAACAAACAAAAATATATCTCCCTTTATTCTTCTCTATAAGGAATTGAGGAGTAAGGGGCCGTTCATAAAATACGTTCGCATACAAGGGGGGGGGGGGAGGGGTTTTCGCGAGTGTGACAAGATGTGACAAGGGGGGACAGGGGGTCTACAGCAGCGTGACGTTCGCCGTTCATTAAAAATTTTTACTGAGTATTCGTTCTCTCGACTTTTTTTTCAATTTTGTAATGATAGAAGTAATTGATTTCGTATGAGTAAATATACATATATTTAAATGTATATATATTTATTACAATAAATTGTAACTTGATATATTTATTTTTTTCAACATGAGCGCTAATATTTAAATTTTATTACAAAAATAAAAATAAAATATTTTCTAATATCAAAATTTGTGTATTATCAATCAAAATTTATCATGTTTAGGGGGGAGGGGTCTTAGTTTTTGTGACGAAATATTTCCAGGGGGGGTCACAGAAAGTGTGACACAGCGTGACAACCGGGGGGGAGGGGGTCAAAAAACGTTAATTTTAGTGTGACGTATTTTATGAACGGCCCCTAACTTGCATCCTAAACAATAGATTACAGAAGAAAACCCTTGATTTCGCCTTTCATCAATATATAAATATTAAATTCCTAAAAAATAAAAGGTCACAAGCCAAATAATTAACCTGACCCCATTCTACATCAAACAAGAATCACGCTGAGTTTAAATCTATTTAACTTAATAGGAATTTAACTTCATGCATAAGCAAGTGTTATTTCAAAACTTGAAAAACGTGCCGCAAAGTTCAAACGTCGGGATAATAATCTAATCATTAACATATCAATATTTATTCCGTATTTAATAGTTGGGCAACATTTAAATGGCAAATTTGTATAAAATTGTTTTTTTTTTTGTT
Organism: Colias nastes; assembly: GCA_907164665.1. Classification (NCBI taxonomy): domain Eukaryota; kingdom Metazoa; phylum Arthropoda; class Insecta; order Lepidoptera; family Pieridae; genus Colias; species Colias nastes. The sequence goes on along the minus strand of CAJQZM010040491.1, from coordinate 40,056 downwards.
TCTTGCGAAACTCGAATTCTAGTTATACTAGACAGCAGTCATTATATTTGAGTAAATGCTTGGAATTTGCGTTCATGAGAATGATGAGAACTTGGATGAAAAAGCAATTATAACTGCCCTTGTTCTAGCAATCCTTCGAATGTTTTTCGAAACTGACAAAACCATACATGACCTTTCATATTAAACATTTTAATTGTACGTTAATAAGGATTTAGCTTTCTAAACTTGGAGTACAAAAAGACCCGACCGGTCATTGTTCAAACTTTTTATTCGCTAATTATGTCAAATAATGAAAGCTTCTTGAAGTTTCAATAGGCGAAAGAAGTTTGGAATAACAAACTCCACCTGTGTCGTCCAATTTCCGACGAACTCTGAAGTTTCCCTTTGAAACCAAACACCGCCCTAAAAACCAGTTTTCCAATTTATGTTGCAAATATTCACTGATGATGGAAACACTTTAAACTTTCCCTTGTTTCAAGTTTCAATGTGTTACACATAGAATTGTAAGTGTATGTTCGTAACGTTGTGTTGGTGTGGAGTAAATACAAATCCTACTAATACGAAAGTTTGTGAGGATGGATGTTGTTACTTTTTCACACAAATACTATTGAACCGATCACCATGAAATTTGGTATGTAGGTAGCTAAAGATCCAAAATAAGACATAGGCTATCATAGGAAATCTAGTCAAACATAAATACATATTGTAGTAGTGTGGGTGCGTTTTTTGCGTTAGAGTGACATCACGACGGATGCACCGGGCTGCAATTTTCTAGTAGAAAAACTCAGGTTTAATTGCACTATTCCGTTGTCTGTAACTAATATTCTAGAACATTTTATTAAGACATTATATTTATTGTTCTAATTGAGTAAGGCTTTCACTTGATTGATATTCTTTTGGCGAATTGATGAATCTTTTTTGCTGAAAAAAAAAGTGTATCTAGGCAGATAAACTTCTGTCTCTGAGGGATTGAATTGAAATAATTATGCCTGACGTTGAAGCATGATAATTAATTTAAAGGAACCTTTTCTGCGATAATTTGTAAACTTACTCACTAGCGATAAAAAATAAGTCTTACAATTAAACACTGATCGATACAGCGCTGCATGTATTGAATATTTTAACGAGACAAAGAATAATAATCGTCATATCAAAATACTACAAATATAAATCTATACGATTCTAACCCACAGCCCTAGTAAGTAAATAACATACTCTCTGTAATTTGTGGTACTTAATGTTCATCTGCAGCCAACCACCAATCCTACTAATATTATAAATGCGAAAGTTTGTGAGGATGTGTGTGTGTGTGTGTGTGCGTGTTTGTTACTCTTTCACGCAAATTCTACTGAACCGATTACAATGAAATTTAGCACACATATAGAGGGTAACTTGGATCAACACATAGAATAGGTTTTATCCCGGAAATCCAACGGAAACGGGAACTATGCGGGTTTTCCTTTGAAAACGCGGGCGAAGCCGCGGGCGGAAATCTAGTATCTTTATAAAACAAGAAGTCAAATTGAATAAATGAATGTTTGAGTTTAAGTTTAAGCGTGATATTCGCTTATCGATGTTTTAATTGGACATAACACGAAAACACGGGCTTGTTAAAATCTTATTTACAGTGAAAGTGTATTGGAATTAGTACATGGTTGGGTGCGTTTGATCAATTTTGATGTTACATGAAAAAATCGATACATTTTCATGAAATAAATAGGAAATGTTTTTAAATGGCTCATAATGTTTCGGTCACGTGTTTACAAGTGTTGTGATGTTAATGTACGTGTTAATGTTGAATTTAGAAATTAATTTGTGCAAAAAATACAGGTGTTCGTCAATTAGATTTCGCGTTTGTTTGATCGTCATGTAACGTCTTTGCAGTTTTTCTTGTATTATCTCATATTATCTTTATGATACAGTCTGTTTAAAAGAGATAAATAAAAATATATATTAGCTATTCTATAAGGTTAAGATATATTCATTTTTAGTATAATTGCACACATACATACATTTATTTTTAGGATCATTACACTTGTTATTAGGAATCGAATCCAATCCTTATCGGTTAGTAAAGGAGGTTAAACCTCAAGGGAAATGGAAAGCTCAATCACTTTTAAAATTACCTTCCAATAATATGGGATTTTGTAATTTGATACGAATTCTGAAGGATCAAATGGGAATTATATTTCTTTGCCAAATTCATTATTATGCCTAGAGTTATTTGAAAGATGAAAGGTTTTATTGGGTTCCTTTTTTTAACACAATTTTTAAGCAAGTGTAAATAAAGAAATGGATTTTAAGGCACGAAAAAATATTCTTCAATAGAACGATTTCACTATTGCGTAATTTCAGTTTATACATTTTGAGTAAGTTGCATTTTACAAATAAAATTTTGTACAACTACGAAAAGTACCTACCCTGGCACGCCTGAAAAATTATACCCTAACAATATCCTGAAATACATTGTCCAAATAGTTTCAAAAACTCGCCCCATTTAACCGTAGGTACCTACAATAAGTTGCGTTATCAATTTGTGCGATTCACTAAAGCCTCTAAACAATTAAACAATAATGAATGGTTACAGTTTCGACGCTGGCCAAACCGCAGTCGACTGTCGTCTAATTAATTTTAAATTACATTAATTTGTTCGATGGAAATTGAGTTTGCAGCTAATGAGATTTATTTTTAAACATACGTACTAATTTAGGTTGGAAATTTTAAACCTGGCTATAATTTATCAGTTTACTGTAAGTTTATTGCACGCCTCATAAGCGAAGCGTTGAGGTGGGTACTACTGTCACTTCGCGCAAAACATCTGATTTTTCAAACTTAAAATGTCTTTATGTATCATACATTGCACTTGTAAGATAATACATACACACACATATTAAGAAAAAACACTATTTTTAACATTCATGATATTTTTGATGTCATTTTTGTTATTTAAACTAGTTAAAAAACAGTTTAAAAAAGTTCTGTCTTGGACGTCCGTGTGTCTGTATGTGCGGAGGATTTTCTTGTTAACACGATAGCGACCGAAATACTTTACTAATCGAGTCTTTTTTTTTCTCTTACGCTTGAGTATGCTCAGGAATAGAACCCTTTCATTTTTCAGGGTCTGATTCGATGTGGTTTAATTGTTATTAAATAAACAAAAAAAAAATATCGACTGTTCTCCATAATTTTAGTATATCTATATATATTCTTTATTTTATTATTTTTTTTTTTATATTTATAGTGTACTCAAAATTCACCATTATAAACTCGATTATTTATACTATAAGCCAAGGTTTAAAAAAATAAGTTGGTAGTCAGTCCCTTAAACCTGCGCAGTTTCACATCTAGGTGGGGCCACAAGAAAAATAGCTCAATTATTACGGTACCGCTTTCTTTACTTTTCCAACTGTTTTATTTTATTTCTTTTTTATATTTATAGTGTACTCTTTATAAATAATCAATTTTATTGTAAAGGATGAGATTATGAGGCGTGCACTTTTGGATTTTCCAAACTATTTCAATCGTCCTTTCATTTCCTCGGCCAAGCCACGTATACACGGACCGATCTGCCTCGCGCGTAAAATGCTTCGCGAGGCTGCTCGCTCTGTGTGGACCCGCCTATTGACGTATTTTTTAATTACCTACTATAAAATTTAATAATTTTCTTCTACATAAAAATTGAAGTTTGTGTTCTAATACAAATAGTTCAGATTAAAATATGTTGGTAATGTTTAACAATGCGTTGCACTATGTAGAAAGTAAAGATCGAACGATAATAATTGTTTCAGAAAATGTTTAGAATCGTCGTTTTTACTTTAATTCTTATCTCTTGTTCTAAATAATTAATATGCTATAATAGTTAAATTCTCCTGTCAAACAACGAATGGTGATAATAATTTATTTATCAATGCTATTAGATGATATACAAGAATAACGCAATATTCCACCCATTATTTATTTACGACACAAATCTAAAATGCCGCCGTTATTGTAAATTCAAACGAGAAGCGATAAAGTCGGGTATACAACAAAGGCGATAATTGCTTGAACTCTGCCCTCCATTAAAATGGTCTTCAGTGATGTAATTAAGAAGAAAAATTGTTGTGCCATTTCCGCCGTCTAGATCTTAGTACGTGCTTTATTTGCTTTCGGTTCTCGGCTCTTAAGAATACTTTTTTTTACTTGGAAAGGGAACACGTGGTCGTGAAATGGTCTGTGATATAACTATTGATAGTTATACTGATATGGGAAGTAAGAAAAATTTGATAAGGACAAAATATAGCAGTGCTTTTTCTCTGTAGACGTTTGTTTAGATGTTTTAAGTAACGCAAGGATAAACTCTCTTAGATTGAGTATCTACCAGACTCCGGTATCTTATGCAAAATTCAGTATTTATTTTTGCTAAACACCTAACATACTAGAAATTAATTTAAGTCTTACACATAAGATAAAGCAGAACATACACATTACACATACATATATGTATATCAAGAATTTTTTCGAACGACTTCACTAAGAAACCGAAACCATTACTGTCACAGAGCTCCCAGCAGCGTCCAATGTCCCGGAACAACTCCCATTTACCCTAACAATTAATCTAAAAAAGACTACGATATTAACAACAGATCAAACGCAATAGATAGCCCAGTGGATAGATTTAACCCGAGTTTATTGGCTCGCTATTACCGGGATAGCCCCGCTGCGTATTGAATGATGGTTGGCCATTACTGCCCGTAGGTAACTGTTAAAGTCTTTATTTTGGTTAATTGGGAGGGTGACTGATAGGCTTAAATAAGTGTAAAACTGTGGGTGGTTCTTGTATCGATTGTATTAATAATTGGTGTAGAGGAAAAGATGATGTGCAAGGGTGGATTATATTAAATGAAGTATATGTAAGTCAAGCATTTTTGAAGCTCTTGATTAAATTAAAAAAATGCTGTACAAAGGATAAGAAACAGATGACACTGACAAAATAATTTTGAGTAGGTACTATATTCGTTACAATAGAGCGGATATAATTTATTGTAAGCAAGGCTAAAAAACTATATTTCAATACTACGTCATGTGAAAAAATAAAAAATCTTCGCGCAAACAATCCGTTTTCCTCATTCAACTGTGAACGTACTAAATCAAAATATATCGCAATCCCATGTGTACGCGTTTCACAAACCGATGCTTAAAAAGGAATACGCAAAGCAGTTGATTACTAGGATATTAGCATAATAAAGGATCCGGTACAGTCGTACGAAAATCCCGCTCACATTTCAAATAATGGCGATCATTTTGCCCGAAAAATATTTTCGTCAAACAAACAATAAATTTAAATAGGTCAGCGTAAATCCGCGGAGTATTGTTAGCTGCCTATTAACTGAATGGAAAACGCGGAACGCTGTTTTTTCATTTTCCCTCCATTTATATAGGATGGACCAGAGCTATTCAGCTGGCAGGATCGAGTCATAATATTTTTTTTAGTGAAATGGCGCGTGGAATAATGCAACATACATAAACTACATGAGGATGTTCGGATTTGACCTATTTCAGACGTGTTTCGTATCTCGTGATAGTTTTTTTAAGATAATAATTGATAATAATTATGCCTTTAAATAAAACGTACGTTTAAATGTAATGGCTCGCAACTGAGATAACAATGAAATCAGCCCACAATTATAATAAGATTTAATTTGCACATTTTCAACCTACTCTTTAGTATAATATTATGCTAAAGATTATCCCTAGTCGTGAAATCCATTAGTGTTATCAAAATTTATACTGATACAAAATATATCATTTTGGTTAAAACTAAATGTACAAAAGGATTTTACGG
>CAJQZM010040491.1:16833-34222 GCA_907164665.1 Colias nastes | reverse complement strand
ACGGATTAATTACGGATTACGAATGAGAATATATCAGTTTTCCATATCTTTTCAATACGTAAAGGCATATTTAACAATTTTTATAGAAATATGTTCGACCCTTCTCTCACAAACTTGGATACCTTTTAAAACAGAAAGAACCACAATTCCTCACAGTGCAAAACATTACCATCACTCTTATCTAAATTATTTCGCCAAGTTCAATCACGGACCTCGTTTTTTCCCTAATCCTGATTTAAATCATTCTAGCCATTCTTAAGACGCAAGCTTAAGCTTTCCCTTCCTTGGTTCTCGTGCGTATTATCTTACTTAGCGGCATTCTTATTTTTAATAATTATCGCGCTCAGTGAATTAGAATTGCGATGATTTATATAAATTAGCGTTTTGTGAATGTGGAGTTTGATGCTGGTTTTCTCTTCTTTCTTATTGTAAATAATAAATATTGGTTTTGTTGTTACTAATACAAATTAGCAGTTGGTATATTAATTGTAAGAAGATGAGGTGTCCTTTTCAATATAGACGTGAAGCAGGATTTTTTCAACTGTTTAATCATATTTTTGTATATAAGCATTTCAAATAGTGAAATGTACTAAACTATAAAGCGTAACGATGTCTAGATCATACAAGCTTGGTTTGACCTCTGTGCGTAGCAATGTGTTCAATTATTCATATAGATAAACATTTGCTTCAACTAACTTCCATACTAATTTATGCAATGTTTTACCTATTTCGTTAAAAATTCCCAACTTCGTGACGGACTTAAACAAGATAACCGTAAAATGTTACGTTTTATTAAGAGTCTGGGATAAAGAGCGCCTTATAATATCAAGTAAAATATTACTGTTTTACAAGATGAAACCGTAATATGCAGAAATAAAAGCGTAATTTGTTAAGTAGTAAGGTTTTAAGTAATGAAATTCCCTTTGTTAATACGTGTTCGTTTATGAGTGTTTGTTTTGATATATTTACGCTCGTTTTATTATGATTTACTTCGTTGCTTGAATAAGATTTAAGGGCTGTGAACACATGATGAATACTAAAAGATAATACATATACCTACCTACTTATAGTTCAATGATACAGGATTATTTTCTTTGTAAGAGAAGTTAATCATGAGCGATTCATTAGGTATCTACCTACTGTAGGTAAATATCTGGAACATAATATGTAATACCCTTAGGTAATACCTATTACCTATAGGAAAACACAGTGAAACAACCGGCATGTCGAAGAATCAAAAGTTCGACGACATGTGACATCTGCCAACCCGCACTTGGTCAGCGTGGTGGATTACGGCCTGATCCCCTACGGGAGGCCCGTGTCCTAGCAGTATGAACATAATGGGCTGATGATGATGATGGTGATGTTGATGATGATGATGCAATATTCCATTTGTTTAGTAAATACTGCTAAAAGTTCTTAAAACGAACAGCTATGACGATAAATTTAACATACCTCAAGTTTTTCAAAATACACCAACTTCTAGAAAAAGAGCGTATTTCAGTGCTTATTTTAGCCGTTATTTTAAGCGCACTATTCAGATTCCTTCGCATGTCGCTAAGGGGCTTTAATTAATTTAATAGGAAACTTCCAAGTCTTTGAAAGTAACTTCTGAGTGGCCTCTCAGCTTCAAGGGAGTCGAATGCCGCGTTAATCAAATTTTTCTAGCGTTTTTAGGTACATTTATGGTATGCTTATGTGCTTATGATCGTGTGAGGTGCTTCAGTTACATTTTGTGTGAAGGTTCTGTGAAAAATTATAAACAAAAGGCTTACAATATTATGTTTTATAATCGATACATTATTCATATATTTTGTGAGCTTTTACATTTTCCAACAAGTATAAACCAAGAAAACAGCTTAGGTATAATACGTTGTGAGTATTGTATGCTCGTAATGTATGTTTATTATTATTACTTCTCATATCCTTCCTTATCGTACAATCTAACTCGAAATAAGGATGCGTCATTCATGTTTAACCATTTGAATATCTTTACAACGTTCAAAATATCAAAGATAAACAGTAACACTATATAAATCTCGTGAACGACCTACATTCAAAAGATATAACGAATATTAATTACAAAAAACCATGTCGCGCTTCCCTGATAAGGACGTCTTCAAAAGGCGAAAAAAAACATTGGCGTATCCAGGAGACGTTGACACAGATACGAAAATAGATTCTACTCCATCGAGATAAGGTCCAAAAATGGTTGAAAGGTCGCCTCTCGCTTCGGGCTTAATGCCAACTGAACGTTGGGGACGCGCATTTTCGTCTGTATTTCTCAGAAATGCACATTTCAATGGGCCCAGATTTCCCTACTCGTTAAAAGCCGTTTGTTGGTAATTATTTAAATAAGGTAAAATAAATTAGCAACGTTTCCAAAAAAACTGACTATTTTTCTACTGGTACAGAGTAAACTAAGAGAGAGATATTTCTTGATAGTTCTTGTGAAAATGTATGATTGCCATCATTCATATGAATCGTTGTAAGTTCGGATATGTCCTACAAAATGTGAAGTTGATAATAAGTATTCCTAAAATTAACATCATCAGAAGCCGATAGATTCATAGAATATGTCATCATATTATTTTTGGCTTCCTACTTAACCTCGTTTGTTCGTCTAATATTATTTGTTTTGGTCTGTTTTACGTATAGCCTTGACCCTTACCGCATCTCATGCGCCTTTTCATTGCTCTATTTGGTTGCAGATCCATCAAGTTTCAGGGTTGTTCACTAAACGACGGACAAAGTAGTAAAGACCAAAAGAAGAACCTAAATAATAGGATGTCGAGATGGTTCAAGTACATACTAGGAAGTAGGAACATTTTTCAGTTTAGGAAATAATATTAAAGCTAACCTCCTGAACGGTATGTTTTGGTCATAGTTGGAATATAGGCTGAGATTTTTTATAGTAGTTCCAAAGAGAGCTGCATGTTTTCGAAATAATTGCTTCGACTTTCGTCAAATAGGGCAAAGCGCGATACATAAAACTTTCATCCACGAAAACCGTAATCAAATTGGTCCATTGGTATAAGATCGATGTTAGACCATTTACGGATTTTTAACTGAAAACTTCGTCAATGGTTAAAAAAATACAGAATTAGTTTTGAAATTAAAAATGAATCCCGTATACTTTTTGGACACAAAATAATAAAGTCCAACAGGTGACCCGTGAAATAATTTCATTATGAAACTAACGATCCAGAAAACAACCGCTAATTATAGTTTTTGGCGATTGTCCAGTAATAATAATTATGAGTTGCAGTGTTTAGGTGTTGATGTTGCAATAATCGTAAATCTTTGATGAGAGGAATATCGTTTTGTGGTACATTAAAGTGGTATTGAATTTATTGCATTGAGGAGTTTGAGGTGGAGAAGATGCATATAATTTTTTTTAATACTTTTGTTCGATTATATGTTTAAGCTTGTGTGTTTTCGCTGAAAAAGCAAAAATTTGACTAACAATACGTATGTGTATGTGTACCTATCCTGTATGAACATGAGGTTCATCATGTAATCTCTTAATAACATAGATTCATATTTTGATTAGAAACTTTAAGATTGGTAAGTTTAAAATAGCGCTTGCTACTTTGATAAGATTTCATACTGTTCTCGTATATATGACGTCAGTTAAGTAGTTTAGAAATATATGCTGCCAAGCAAGCCACGTCGTGGGCATAAGCTAGTATATACAAATTTGATGATTAAACATAATGTTCATTGATACATAAATAGTGGTAACGGTTAATTGAAATGCGGTCCAGGATGGTGTCGGCATGTCAATATTGGGCATGCAGATTGAATAAACTGCGCTGTATTTACTTTGAATGTAAACATTTGTATCGTACATTGGTGTATTTCGATGTTTCAGCTGTGTGGTTGTAGGTTTTAGATTTGTACATACTATAGATGTAGGTTTGCTAAAATTTCAAAACAGGGCTGAAATTTTGTGTCTTTCGGTAAGTCGGTTAGTGCGCGTGGAAATTTTCGAAAATCATGAATTTAAAGTGACTCTATAATAAAAAAACATGTTTGTACCTTCGATGCGCGAGTTCGACTCGCACTTGGCCGATTTTTTTTGTTTTTGTCAGTCATTCAAGCGTGGACCTTGTAGCGTTTATGACGAATTCAAAAAATAATCCCCTTTTTTGTTGTGTACCTTCTGCTGGTCCATATCTATTATAAAATTAGGATGCCATCTAACAATACTGTATTTATTATTCCATTCCAATATTGTCATATAGAAATAACTTTCCGATAGCCTTAAGTGCTCAACATAAAGTCACCGCATAAAGTTTATCAGCAGACATAAACAGAACAAACTCGGTTATTGGCTATAAAACTGTAGTTAACCAGCCAACTAGTTAGGAGTTAAATGGGTAACCCACTTCTACCAACTTCCCAATTGACGTGATATTGTGCTTTTTTTCAGGTAATGATCGGTGTTTTCTGTATGCTATATTGTCTATTTATCTGTATATAGGTATCTCAAATATAGATTGGAAATTATTCATAATTCTTAGAATTCGTGAAAAGAAAAGACATGGTGAACTAGAAACTAAATTTACAAAGCGAAGTATCAATGATAATCATGTAAGTAATATTTAAATGTAGTTAGGAAGAATGATACTTACAATCTCTCGATCTGTAGTCAGGGTCAATAACAGAGTTTATCGGGTCATCAAGACATGAAGCATTATAAATATTACTTACATATAATACGAGAAAATTTGTCCTTTTTGTAGAAAAAATATTAACTACCAAATGAACATATTTTAGATCTAAGGTATAGAGATACATACATGTAGATATTTGTTGAGTAAATCGGGAGTTAATTAGTAATTTGCTTCCTAGGGCGCTGTCTGAGTATAGACAGCTCTGGGCTTGTTTGTCAGGAGCCGTTTCGTAATATAATTATATTGGATATTGGATTTTGGATCATAGATTGAGCATACAATTAGGTAGGTATGTATGTTATATGATTGGTTGTTTATTGTTGATTGGAAATTATGAAATATAGTATATATATGCTCGTCAATCAATGGTATATTGGAAAAAATATTACATAGATACATATCATATTGACTTGTACGGATGTTAATAATAAACAATAATCTTAAGTTTCGACATTGTTAAACATTAAAGAAATCATTCTTTTACCCTTCTTATCATTCTGTGTGTTTATTTTAATTTATCAACTCTAACAAAAAAACTACTTGTACAAACTAATCAATTTTACTAAAGATAGCACTCAAAGTGAACACAGATCGAACTATATTAGTCTAAACACAAGCAAATGAATCCCAATCTAAAGCCCGGACGCTGATCTAACGCGGCCAATGAAATAGTTTACAAATTGTCAATCACATTAGGATTCCGAGTAATCAGTATGCTAATTTTACTGAGTTTACACGGATTAGTCGATAAATGTAGTCTGTTTAACTTATGTCCAAATGTGTCCTACTTCCTACTAATGCAATCTTATAGACGCGATAGTTTGTAAGAAGGTATGTGTGTCTGTTTGTTGCTCTTTCATATAAAAACAGCTGATTAGAACTGTATGAAGAGATGAATAGTCTATGAATAGTAACATGCTCTTATTTACTCCACCTGATTGTTTATAGTTAATCGACTACTATCGATTCGATTTTGCACCACTTTAAACGGACAGATTTAATTCAAACTTTATACACTTATCAAGGTTTGGTGACAATACTATAATTTCATGAGTTCATCTTACTAAAGCGTATTTTTTATTTTTATGTTTATGCGTTTTATAAGTATAATTGTTTAACATAAGTGTCGTTTTAGAAATTCTCTATGAAAACAAATACAAAGCAAAACAGCTACCTATCAGTTGCGAACTTGCCACGAACAAGGTATGATTAAAAGATTAGGCTTTGCTGGAAAATGGGAAGGATTTGCTTAGTCGCTTTCCTCAATTGGTGATACTATTGCGTAATCTATGCCTATCATATACATATGCGGAAGTTTAAGGCACAGATAAAATATAACTATAAGTTTTAAAGGGAGTATGTATTTAACAAATATTAAACTATGTATAAGAAAATAAAGAGAGAATAACATACACACTTTGTGTTGTGAGAAAAATTCACGGGATTTACGCTCATTAGTTTTATTTATATGTAATTTATGAGTTTATAGCTTTTTACGCTCTTTGGTAATACTCATATCAATTATCATAGAACTTTATATAACTCAAATTGGAGAATTCCCTCGTACATAAGACTGAAGAGTAGTATTAGAATATCTGTGCCTTAAAATTGCTCAGAATTCTGTTAGAGGAATTTAAAAAAGCCAATAATTGCATAATTCATAAGTTAAAAGTAAAACCTAGTTAACTTCTCAGAAAGAGTTCACTTCGCCTTAATAACTCGAATTAAAACTGTATATTTTAATAAAACGAAGTGGCTTTAAGTATTCTTAATTATTATTCATTTACGTAAGGAATAATGGAATTGCAAGTATTATTAGTTTTATAGGCTTTTAGTTCTTACTGCCTTATTTTATGGGAACTAGAGGTATAGTTTTTTTTACTATCGTTTAGGAATGTTCGAATTAACTTTCTTTATTAAAGGGGTAACTTTATGGTGAAGTTTTAAACAGTGAAAATATTTTTATAATGCAGGAGGATTAACGCACTGTTTTTAAACAATAATTTAAATTGAGGAAAAGGTTAAGTTGAAGATAGAAATGTGAGTAATTGATATATCTACTATATAAAATAACTATTTTGACTTATTTATAAGTATAACATGAATCATTTACTTTAATGAATTACGAATTCAATTTGGTGAAATGCTTATTTTAGTAACACTTGTCAAATAGAGACTTTGAAGTACTAGTATTTAGTAGGTACCTAAGTAAAGACTTAGAAATAACATAAAAGCACTTAACCCAGATTGTATAACATGAGCTTTCCTTAAGTTGACTAAATCGTGTTTAGAACTGAATTAAACTAATATGTTCCGTGGTTTAATCAAGATTTAAGGCAATTAATTATACATTTATAAAATACATCGCTTTAGTAGATTTTTTTAATGTTTTATATTATAACAATATTATCATTAATATGATCAAGACTGCGTGTGATGAAGTTCGTGATCAGGTGAAAACGAATCTCAACTCTTGCACTCAAACTCAAACATTTCTTTGTTCAAGCCGACTTCCTTTAGAAGAGACTTTAAATCGTTATAAAACATTGCAAATATGACCACCATTTTTAAAGATATTTTAAACAACAGCCTAAAAATCAAATTTGTACACCAATAAGATGTCAAAAGAGCATCATATTAAATCTATAAACATTCAACATTAAAATCTCGGAAACAAGCAATATATTTCTGATATTCAATACGAATAAATTTTTTATAATAACAGCTCAAATAAAACAATGAACGGAACAAACATGCTTTGAATGCCATTGTTATAGTGTTCCCAATATTAACTGATATCAATTCATTTGGCCACAATGATATAGAATCGACGTTTCTGTGTGTTATATTATCTGTGGTGTTACACACTATAAAAGATGTTATTAATCTATTTACTGTTTATATGGGATTATTATATATGCAATGTAGAGCGATCAAGCTTTAGGTACCTATGCTACCGATGGTTGCGTGTATATGTGTCCAGTTGCTTACGTTATTTGGATTTTACAAACTGAATTGTATTTTAAACAGAAAGAAAAAAAAATATTCAAGATTTCTGGTACAATATGACGAAATAGACAAAAGAGAGTGCATTCAATCATATACAGTTCTCCCAAACTGATAATGCGCATAGAAAAATTCGTCACTGTTCGGCAACTGTCATATTCCCCGAGCCTCCGAAGATGATATGTATATAGAGTGGTTAAATGTATTTTCTTCATGCATCATCCATCCATCCATCCATTCAGCCCGGATAAGTCCACTGTTGGACATAGGCCTCCCCCATACTGTGCCACAGTTGCCGATCTTTGGCTTTGCTTAACCATCTGCGCCCAGCTGTCTTAACTATATCATCCGACCATCTAGTAGGAGGGCGTCCAACAGTGCGCCGTCCGGTTCTTGGTCGCCATTCAAGGACCTGTATTCCCCAACGAGCATCGGTCCTGCGGGCTATGTGGCCTGCCCACTGCCATTTTAGTTTGGAGATTCTGAGAGCAATGTCAGTTACCTTCGTTCGTCTGCGAATTTCCGTATTGCGGATCTTGTCGCGCAGAGAAATTCCGAGCATTGCTCTCTCCATAGCTCGTTGGGTCACTCTTAATTTATTTATCAGGCCCTTTGTAAACGACCATGTCTCTGCGCCATATGTTATAACTGGCAACACACACTGGTTGTATACTTTTGTTTTTAGGCATTGCGGTATGTTTGACGAGAAGATCGTGCGTAGCTTCCCGTAAGCTGCCCATCCTAGTTGGATTCGGCGGTTTATCTCCTTCTCGAAATTGGATTTACCTAGCTGGATCGTTTGTCCCAGGTATATATATTCCTTGACAATTTCGAGTTCACAGCATCCCAGAGAGACAGGTTTAGCTTCGATGTGGGCATTGAACATAATCTTTGTTTTATCCATATTCATCTTTAGGCCTACCTGTTGAGATACTTTATGGAGGTCTTCTAACATTTTCTTCAGGTCATCAAGAGATTCCGCCATGAGAACTATATCGTCTGCAAACCGAAGATGAGAGAGATATCGCCCATTGATGTTTATCCCTGATTCTTTCCAATCCAGAAGCTTGAAGATGTCTTCTAAGGTGGCAGTGAAGAGCTTGGGAGAGATCACGTCTCCTTGTCGTACGCCTTTTTGTATAGGGATTGATTTTGTGTTCTGGTCTTGGAGACGGACTGTCATATTGGCCTTGTTATATAATCCTCTCAGTACTTCGATATACCTACTATCTATTCTGCATCGTTGAAGAGCCTGAAGTACAGCCCAAGTTTCCACCGAATCAAACGCTTTCTCGTAGTCCACAAATGCTAAACAGAGCGGCAGATTATACTCTTCGTACTTCTGTATAATCTGCCGCAGCGTGTGGATATGATCCATGGTACTAAATGATTTGCGGAAACCGGCTTGCTCGGGAGGCTGGGAGTCATCCAATTTTCGTGTTATGCGATTTGTCAAAATTCTGGAAAAAAGCTTGTATATGTGGCTCAAAAGTGAGATAGGTCTATAATTTTTTAGGAGTGTCTTATCACCCTTCTTGAAAAACAAAACCACTACGCTTTTGCTCCACGACTCTGGTGGGGTAGCGTTCAGGATAACGGAATTGAATAACCTTTGTAGGACTTGTAGTATTGGTTTTCCACCAGCTTTAAGTAGTTCAGTTGTAATACCGTCTTCCCCTGGGGCTTTGTTGTTTTTCATTTGTTTGAGAGCTGATCTAATTTCATACAAGCTAACATCTGGGATATCATCGGTATGATGGCGAGTAAGCTTGGCTCTTTTATCTTTTTCATTCGTTGGCGGCTGGACCTGTGAAGCATATAGATTGCTGTAATACCTTTCAATTACTCCTAGCATCTCTGACTTGGACGAGACAAGAACATTGCTTTCGGTCTTCAGCTGAGTCATCTGGCTATGTCCGATACGGAGATCCCTTGCAAATACTTTGGAGCCTTTATTTCGCTCAATTGTATCTTGTATGTGGATCGTGTTATCTTTTCTAATATCATATCTCAGTGACTTGGAGACCTGCTTGTTAAGTTGTGAGTAATGTTCTTTGTCCGTCGACGTTTGTAACCTCATTTGGCGACGTTCTTCCATGAGTTTTAGAGTTGCTTCCGAGATCTTTTGGATTTTAGTTTTGCGGGGGGTCTTGAAATGCGTCAAACCAGTTGCATATATAGTTTTTACTATGGAGTCATTTAGGTCGTCAACAGAATCAAGGTCTTGTAGCGCTTCGAATTTATTATGAAGTTCGAGCTGAATGCTTTCTCGTTTTTGGAAACTTGGATTTAAACGACGAAAAGTGGGTCTGACCAGTTGCGATCTTTCCATCCGAACATTGATATTTAACGTTCCTCTAACCAAACGATGATCGCTACCAGTTTTAAGCCTACTAATCACTGAGACGTTGTTAAATATATGTCGTTTCGTGGAAAGAATAAAATCGATTTCGTTCTTAATAGATCCGTCTGGACTAATCCAGGTCCACTTTCGTTGCTTCGGTTTTTTAAAGAATGAGTTCATCAGGTACAGGCCCTCTCTCTCCATAAAATCCAAAAGCATTTGTCCTCTGGGGTTCCTGACTCCCGTTCCAAAAAGTCCAATCCTTGTCTCGCCTGCATTCTTTGTGCCCACTTTCGCATTAAAATCGCCCATGATCACAGTATAATGTGTTTTAGCAATGTTAATGGCTTTAGCGATATCTTCATACATGGATTCTACTTCTTCATCTGGATAAGCTGTCGTCTGTGCATATACTTGTATTACTTTCAGGGAATACCGTTTGGTCATTTTGAGTGTAAGATATGCTACCCTAGCCGACACGCTTCCTATCTCAGAAATATTGTTTGCAAGCGACTTATTAACAAGGAATCCGATCCCTCCTTGGGACTTTTGGTCACCCTCACGATGGTAGAATAAGTTTCCAGATTTAAGAATCAATGTGTCCTCTCCCTCTCTTCGGACCTCCGACAATCCAATAATATCCCATTTCAAACCGCTTATTTCTTCTTCCAGTTCGTATATTTTCTCGTCATTCCGCAGAGTACGTGTGTTATACGTTGCCAGGTCAAGTCGTCGTCGTTGATAGCCGTATCTCTTCCGGAGATTCTTAGCACCCCCTGCCCCGCCGTGACCGTGGCCGCTATCGTAGCCAGGAATAGCGGAGCTGCCGGGTACTGGGGGCCGGGGCTTTAGAGTTGTACTTGTCATGGTTTTTATTATGATTCACATTTTGGGGGGAAATTGCCATAATCACCACGCTTGGCAGGCGTGTTGGTGATCGCAGTATGGTGGTATGATTCTCAAGGGGCGCTGCTGCCCGCCTCTCGGTAGAGATCCCTTAGTCGGCTTTTACGACATCCACGGGAAGAGATGGAGTAGTGCTATTCGTGAGCGGCACTACACGCCTTGCATAGTTTATTAGAATTATGAGTTTTATTGTGATTTTATGGTAAAAGAGATAATTAACGAAATTTGTTTCGATAATTCAATGTAAGTTAATAGCGAGGATAAGCCACACGATTGCGAATATATATTTGTTGTATTGATTTACTCGGAAAATTCTATACTTACTAAGAACTATTAAAGTGTCTTACTGAAGCTGGCGTAGTGATGGATATATGCAAGGTTAAAATAAGACAAAGTTTATATTTAAAAAAATGATTTTCAAACACTGGTTTACATTTAAATTGTAGAAATCTAATCATTAAAATCTCAATCCAAAGGATTTACAGAATCAAGGATTATCTCTATTTCTGATATCGTAGAATGATCGGAACTTTCATTATGCTCTTATTAATTTTCACTTTCCCCACTGCTATTTGCTACCTGTGTAAATAATCATTTTATCGGAAAATTCAACTTTAAAACAAAACTAAGAAGGGTATATGTAACAGCAGCTCTATATAATTCCACACAGAGATAATACGTGCGGTCACCACCAATATAAAAAGACGACTGACGGATTTTTGAAATTTTGACTGACAGGCTACCGTCACCTATCGCTTGAATTGTTTTCGATTGTGTATGACTCTGAGTCTCTGAATTGACTCCTATTTCTTTTGAACAAGGTGCAAAATGCAAGTGCATTGTTTAGGGCACTTACGATTCAACGATTCGGGGTGATTCGGGTGTTTCTGGAAATACGATAATTAGCGAAGATCTGCATGCGCATTGTTAATTTTGGAGTACTGTACACTATTACTTATACACTTGGAAACAACAAAGGTATCACGATACGTGAAGTTGTATAGGTACGTAGAAAATCAAATCTGCATTGTTTCCTTAATACAATGCTGATTTGATTCTTTGCAATACTTTCATTGCAAAGACGGAGAGGCGTCAGATTGAGCCGAGCTGAAATAAGGACTACCATTATAAAATTGAAGTTTGGATTCAAAATAATAATCCTGGTATTTATTAAATTTTTAATTTAACTTTATAGCGCGCTGCGCTGATATAATCAATATCTCTTATATAATAGAATTTATCTTCAAACAAAGTATTCTAATTAAGTGCTACGAGTTCGAGTATTACCATAATGCTGAATGAAATGTTAAAATATGGCTTCAGTTGTTGTTTTCCCGTGTAAGCCACAATACACTTTATTTACATATATTCGATCAATACACTACAAGTCAAAGAGCAATAAAAACAACAAAGCCTCAATATTGTAGTTTTTTAGTGAGCTTTTGACAAAGTTGTTGTGTTAAGAGATCAAAGACTTACGTTTAACTAGTGCTGCCCGCGGCCTCGCTCGTGATTTTCTATACCATAATTAACATAAGCAAAGGTACACATTCAGAACATCATTCTTTTTTATCTAATTTACCTTGTATGGTTTCATTAATAAAATGCTGCTTATTTTTACAATGCATAAATATCTTTGTGTACATTGCGATTGTATAAATTTTTAATTATATCAACACGCGCATGAAATAAACCGTATACCTACGTATAGGTACGTATATAAGACTCGTCTGCATAGGAACGAGATACATGCAATTCACGATTGAACCACGGGCTTAGATATTTGAGCTCCAAAGAGTAATTTTTTGAAGTCAAACTTCTTTAGAGAGTAAAACTTCAAGGTCGCGTCTTGTCAATATCGTCACGTCATGGATGACGATTTTGGTATCTTAGAATCTTGCTAAAGAAATTTTCTGACACGTGTGCTCGACACATACGCTCTTTTTTAAGTGACCGATGGAACTGATGATATAGGACATAGGTATAGGTATAGACAAAAATTGCCATACCATTACATACGTATACGCATGTAACCTATCTAATGGCAAGGCAATTTTTCCTATCACTTTTTTAAGTCATTATAAATTACTCCTTGTTATCACACCACTCGTTTAAATCCATCCCAGTAACGATATCGTTAATTGAATTCTATTCAATTACTCGACGACCGAATCTTCGAGCTTATTTACTTTCTTCGTTGCGATCTCAAGTATTTCCCCGAAATCTCATTATATTTAAACGATGACAAATCTTTTTATGGACAGAATAAACAAAGATGGTCTTAACGTTTGTTGTGAGGATTTTCAAAATGGCGGCACATAATCACGTCCGTGAGTGTTAATAATAAAAATAAACGTAGTTAAAAACCTAAAAATAAATAAAAAAAATGTTGTGTGGTTTTATGAAACCACGGTAAAAGTGAAACTTACGATAATTATCGTATTTGTACGATAATTATCGTACGTCACGCGACATGCGCTACACAAACCAAAAAGTTTGAGACGATGTAATAAAAGTTTCACTTTAAAAATCAGCAACAAACACAACAGCTTTAATAAGATAAATACCATAGAAATTTGTATCGACATCGATCTTAGATAAGTGTACAAAGTTTGAAATAGATCTGCCTTTTTAAAATTGTTCAAAATAGAGTCGCAAGGAGGCTGTAACATTTCATACAAGCATACGAACATGCAGGTGAAGCTAAAAAGCGTGTTAAAAAGAAAGAATCTTGTTGACGTCGTGTCCAAAAATATTCAGTTCTCGTTGCAGGACTCGAAATGTGTCGAGGTCTGAGGATACATCGAATAGATATTCCGAGAACGCAATATACGAGTCTAGCTGAAAAAGAGATCAAAAACGTAGTGTTGAAAGCTCGATATGAAAATATACTCAATTCTTTGTGCGCACTCGACCTATGAAATTTTTTAACACACCATATCACCCTAATGAAATCAAGTGATGTGTAGCTTTGATGTTATAACTTATTTCTTCTTGTTGAAATGATATTTAAATTATTGTTACTCAATTATTGAAGTGAAACATCTTTATCGGGGTTGGAAAAAAAATTTGGTGTAACATTTTTTCGTTACGCGTGACATTTTTCGATTACGCGTGACATTAAGAAGTTTCACTTCTTACGTGTGTACACTAGTACACGCACACATTTTTTTTTTTTAATTAAATGCTATTAAAAACTGCTAATTCCAAACACTGCAATGAAAACTAAATCTCACTATAATCGTACGTCGTACAAACTTTGTAAGGGTCGATGGATGGATAAAGGAACAGCTAATAGGATCTGTAGTTAACTTGGTATAGAGATAGATTATAGTTAGGATTAGCACGTATGCTACTATTTTATATTTACCTGAGTACCACGCGGGATAAGCTACTTCATAATATAAAATAATTAAGTCGTGTTTCATTTATACGCATTTTACGCTTCACGTTTCCCGTCGTAAGATTATTTCCACCCAAATAATTATCGGAACGTACCTTGTCGTACAGTAGGTACTCGTTTATTGAACTCAGCATTAGTGAATTATTAAATTAGGCTTCAGTTGTAATGAGATTAACAATATGCTTGTCTTGCTATGTACTATGTGTAAACATTATAAGTACTTAATGCGCGACCACGTTTCTGGGAACGCCACTCGACCGGGTTTCAGGATTAGAGTTTAACTCAGTAATTTAATTACTGTAATGGACCCTCTTCACAATGGCCAGCGTTGGGCGAATAGAGGCAATCACGATAATGTAAAGCGCCTAAATATCTTTGATCGGCCGTCATTGTTGATGTTTGTTCATAATCGCTGTAATGGCGGCAAACATCGACGATCATTTGTTGGGCCAGCGATGCCCATTGTGTGGAGGGCTTTAATCTTTTAGGTATTATTTGTTTCGAGGTTCCGTTTATTCGATTAGTGGGGCCGATTGTTCGTCTTGGAATACGAGCTCTTGATTTGGGTAACCAGCGGTTTGGACTGAATTAAGTTAACGGTTTAGAAGCTCGTCTTAGAATAATTGTTTAAGGGATTCTTTTAAGGATGTGAACTGTAAAGGTATTTGTTGTTACGTAAAACTATTGAAATTATTGGACTGATGTTTAGTATGCAGATTGTTTAAATTTACCGCTCTTTTTTACATTTTTTACCTCGGTAATGATCGCGCGGGTTGCAATACATGCAACTAAAATAACCTTAAATAATGGAAAGAATTTATAATATTTAACAAGTTACTCATTAAAGTCGTATGTTATTTCCTTTCAATATTCTACCATTTTTATTTCGTAATTCGCCAATATAAACCATCCCAGTACATATAAAGCTTATTACTCCAGTAAAAGGGATGTTCATTTGTCAAAGTCACTTTTTAATTATCCCGCTCATTTAGGGCCTTTTTGTCACGACGTTTGGAGTGGTCTAGAAACCGCTCCATCTTCCATGTCCTGGCTGATGAGGAGTTAAGTAAATAAAAAAGTGATGTGTCTTGGGAGTTATATTTGATGTGGATTTTGCGTTCGTTTTGATTCAATAGAGGATTATGTTAGATGAAGAAGTCATAGTTATGGTGGTACTTGCAAGTATGTAGGTAGGTAGTAATTCTTGTAAAGTAACAGTAACGTCAATTATCATTTATCGCACGTGTCGGATATCTTTATAATACAGTTGTGGACGTCCCAATACTGAAAGGACAATGACGAAGATTTACCATACTAATTTTTTTTTAGTAAGTGTAACTTAGAAGTAATTTTGAGCATCTACTTAAACCGTATTCTAATTATTATGTTGATTTGGAACTTTAGTTAGATACATTTACGTTGTCGAGATTGGATGATGGAGCTAGGTGGTTCCTGGAACTTTTACCAGCAATTAGTTAATCTCAGGTCTAATTTATTTTGTTTTTTGTCCCGTCCCAGTCATTTTATACTTTATGCTTTAGAATTTAGATGAATCACTACATAGTATAAAACAAAGTCGCTTTCTCTGTCCCTATGTCCCTTTGTATGCTTAAATCTTTAAATCTACGCAACGGATTTTGATGCGTTTTTTTTAATAGATAGAGTGATTCAAGAGGAAGGTTTAAGTATATAATTTATTAGGTTTTAGACAAAGCGGGCGAAGCCGCGGGCGGTAAGCTAGTAGGTAATAATTTTAACTACACCCTTATGTAAAACTTATTTTCTTTTTGCAGGTATGTATTGATTTAATCAATAACTGTGCAGCTGTTAGTCACACGCGTAAAGGTAAGTATACTACAATATTTATATTGGAAAGTAAACGAGAGTTGATTTACTTACCTATGAGTGAAATAAAAGTAAATAAGATCTATGATTGCTAGTAATGAAATTCAAAGTCAATTTATTGGTACATACACAATTATTCTATTAAATTATATTCATAGAATATTGGTGTATACTGTTTAACCCTAGAACACTAACCTTATTTTTCGACGTTTAATACTAACCTTCGTCTTTTCGACTACGCTGTTTATTGGAGGGGATTTAGGGCCTTAATTAAAAAAAAATATTTGCAGTTATGTTTTTATTTTAAGGACAATGTATTAATCTACATATAAAAATATTAAAATACTTATTTTAACATATTTTTCATTGAAACAGTCATCAAAATGAGATCATAGTTTACACGCTTTATAAACATTCTTAAAATTTTTGAAAAATTCGTACATAAAATATATACCTCTAAATTGCTTGAAATAAACTATTAATTACAAAAACAATATCTGAAAAATTAATAAAAAATATAATTTTGATAATAGCTTAGGATCTAAAACATTTGTGACACACATCAAGTTTGTGTTCCCCACACAACGATTTTTTGCACTTAGTGCACCTATTTTTAGTCTACCTTTGCTTTACGGAGGGACATATAGCATATATGTTTCTTTTATTTTGCTGTGGAGGGCATTACTTTGCTCAGTCTCATTTATAACATTCACATTACTTCTTCTTGGCATGTTTAAAATTTATGTGATTGAGTCCCGCAGAGTATCAGTAATGTCATCAGTAATTATACCTGAAAAACGTTGAAGAGAATCTAAAATATTTTGAAAAAAGCGTACAGGCCCACGTGCTATGTATCTATGTTCCTTGAAGGTCTTCTGCTTTGTGACCTTGACTGTTGTGGTGACCATATGTGTTTATCTTTCCCAAGAAGAATGGTACGCGATGGTCTTATATTCAAATCGCTAGGGTCAGCTGAAGTGCTAGGTGTTTCGTCTTCAATGGAACGTGGGGAGATGTATTACTACTTGCCTCATAATCTTGATCTGGAAATTGCTCTTTATTTACAGTAGAAACTTCATCATCACCCTCCGTTTCATGCCTCATCAGCCTCAATGTGTTCTTCAGACTCTTTAGCAGATGAATTTTCCTCATCGCTTTTGACTTCTAATAATAACATATGAATCGTATCTAAAAAATAAAATAATA
>CAJQZM010040491.1:0-11833 GCA_907164665.1 Colias nastes | reverse complement strand
ATTTCACAGCTTCGCAAAGCAACCTCGCACCACACATTTTCCTGGCAGAGCTTTTGGCACAGTTTCACAGCACAACTAGACATTCTCTCCCATCTCTAGTGAAAAAGCACCCTTAAATCGCGTCGTAACTCGTAAAGTCTTACCGTACCTTGCAGCGCAACTCCTTTCGATATTGACTTTCTGACAGCGCTTCAAGCGCTCCACGGATTTATTAGCCGGTCGACCCAATTACGAATACCTTATTCCGATTTCGGAGAATCAATTCCGTGTAGATGCCGATTCTGTCTAGTGGATTTGATAGGAGTCTTGGATACTAATTTTGTTATAATGTTGGTGGAGCTGATAAGTCGAGTTGATGATTAAGATGTCGATTTGGGATTTAAATTGCGGTGTAATTTTGTATTGAGATGAAAGACGGCTTGTAAAGGTGCATAAGTTCTAATAATGTTTGAAGTTACACTTTATGTTATTAAGATATTTGAAAGGCTACAGTTTTTATTAGAAACCTTCATAAGTTCGAAGGTTAGGCTCTTTAGTAGAGTTAATCTTAAAATATTTGTATTAATTTATTTTCTTAAACCCTTTTCATTATTGTCATGCATTTAAGTTAGATGCAGCTTCTATACTTTAACCACACCCCGGACACTCCATACAAAATGATCGTTTTGACAGTCACACTGTAGAGACTGCAAATGTGTGTGTTAACGCTTTATGGTTGGCACATTTGTGACTAGCGTAAAAAAAAATTCGCGTTTTTCTGATGAAATACATCCGTAAACAGCACAATATCTAACCATTTTTTACGAAAAACGATAATCACAAATCCAAAATAATAAAATTACTTTAAGTCAATTTGATTAATGTTGTCAATCTTCGTTGCGTATCGTCCTTGCAGAAAAATATGGCCCATTTTATGTCTGATCGCGCGGGGGTGAGGTAAGTTTAATTTTGGCGGGAGGCGGAGAGTGTCCGTTCTGTAGCGTTTAGCTACTATTATGTATTCTGTGCTTTAACACTAAAAACACGCACACGCACACAATCGAAACAACAGTCACCAATTATTTGACTCCATCAATATCGTGCTAAAATAAAGCATGTACTACACTAAATAATGTAGGTATGTAACATGATGCAACGGTACAAGCAATTATCCTTTTATGTCGAGTGGCGTGTTCGCAGTGAAATTGGAAATTTTCTTCGAAAAAATAAACGAGCGCAGTCGCCGCACGAAAATGTACTGATGTTGCTGAGAAAAATAAGTCTGATGCTGTGTGAAAGTTAATTTTTTGATTGGGAGATAATATTATGGTGGAAAATAAACATTGTTTTGTTATGTTGTGTTAACAAACAAAATTATAAGGTCACTTATGTACCTAGTTAAAATTTTATCTTTCCGTCTATATTTTTCTCGAATATGTTTTTATTTTTTCGTTTTTATGTGAACCCGTCACACTGTCAGTTAAAACAGTGTATATTTCAGAAAAGTATAGGTGATAAGTCTTCGTCCTTGTTTTAAATACTATTTCAGATTATCAACACTATTTAAAGTCCCCAACAATTTAATGTTTAAAATATATTTTTTTTACCATTTTTAACAATTACGTTAACCGCTTTACTATACCAAAAGCTCAAACGGAACATTGTACAAATGATCAACTCGCACCACTTGTTTGCAATTCTGGCAATATTCAGTTATCCAAAATATCTATACTTCAAGTGGACCAGAATTCTCGATCCATCAGTTTGATAGTAATTTGCGGTTGTGGTACGAGCGGAATTCAATATCGGCTATTCAAATTATCGGCTATTTGGTTGAAGATGTGTAAAATTAATTAAATTATAGTACCTTTTGGTGGTTATAGTTTTGGATTAGTTGTATGACACGTTGATTACGATTCAAATTCGAATTATGTTATTACTAGCTTACCGCCCGCGGCTTCGCCCACTTTGTCTAAAACCTAATAAATTATATACTAAAACCTTCCTCTTGAATCACTCTATCTATAAAAAAAAACCGCATCAAAATCCGTTGCGTAGTTTTAAAGATTAAATCTTTGCTTAAATCTATGCTTAAAGTATACAAAGGGATATAGGGACAGAGAAAGCGACTTTGTTTTACACTATGTAGTGATGTTCAATGTTCATGGTATTTAGTAAGTTTTTACTCTACATTAGTAAAGAATTTTTTTTAGTTGTTGTTTGTGTTGTTTGTTATGTTTTACAAAATCTTAGTCGCGTACTAAGCCTGCAACATTATATTATGTAACACAATAAAGAGTATCCACACACACTTTATGCTAGCTCAAAAAAATCACAAATTTTACCTTTTCATAAATTGTGTAGACTATAGTAGTCAATTATAGAATTATGATATTAAAATAATTATAATATTAGTATATACATGCATAGATATCTACTACATGTCTACTAGAAATCCATATTTCCAAGTAAAGTTGTACATTTCTTGCGCAGCGTAGCGTGATCATCATCTATTCATCACAAGTGGAATAAGTGCTATTATGCAACGAATACAACAATGTTGCTGTATTGTTTATTAATTAATATGATTTACTGACAAATTTCATACAAAAAATATAGGTAGGCTTAATGACATACTTTGTTTAGATAAACTTGCGTTTCTTTGATTATAAACATGTTTTGATGTTTTGGTTGCTTCGTTTCAGTTTAGAGCTAGCGCGCTCGCACTTTTGTCTCTGCAACTATTTTGTCTCTCCCATCAACTCTATATGGGGAGTTGCGTCGCTACGTGCGCGCACTTTCTTACTAGCCCATAGAGTTGATGGGAGAGACAAAATAGTTGCGGAGACAAAAGTTGCTCTTGCGCGCTAGCTTTAACAACTTTTTTTACCTTATACTTTATTGATTGATTTCGTTTTGGGGCAAGCACAAGTTTGTTAATAATTTCTATCAGTAATATAACTACTCGCATACGGCATTGCCAAGTAGACACACATGCAAAAATTACTCGCCGTCATTGCCTTGCGAATCTACAAAGTATAAATTAAATACATTTTCCTTCCTTTGATCGTAATTCGCTATAAGCAAACATAAAAGTTTTCATAAAATCAGCAAACAAAAAGCATTGTTTTGACTGTAAAGGGAGCATTAAATATTTAGTTCTCCTTTGTGGTGCCTGCGTCCGTTGACACAGGGCTAGCCGGAGGGTCAGACTAATGACGTCATACCGCCCTTGTATGTTAACATTATAGTAGCTGGAGTAAAAATAGTTTCAAATGTTCAAAAATTCAGTTGTAATTAGCCCGTTTTTATCTTTAGTTCAATTTTTTTACATCGTTTTTAGTAAATTTTAGATATTATAAGCATTTGCATGATATTATTTTTATGCAAATATTTTATCAGGAAGACAGAATAGTCAATTGTCGATTTTAAATGGATATATCTCGCTATATGCCACATTGTTTAAATCACTACATACACATAGTAACAAAGTCGCTTTTTCTGTCCCTATTTCCCTATGTCCCTTTGTATGCTTAAATCTTTAAAACTACGGAACGGATTTTGATGCGGTTTTTTTTAATACATAGAGTGATTCAATAGGAAGGTTTTAGTGTATAATTTATTAGGTTTGAGACAAAGCGGGCGAAGCCGCGGGCGGTAAGTATCATTGAATATGCACTATGCAAATAATGCATGAAAAATATCATATTCTTTTTCCAAAGAAGCAGGAGGAAGACTACATACGTCTTATTTTATTATACAGGGTTACAGGAAAAGTCGAAGTAGATCCGTTAAGGGCATGTAGTACACATCATTTCTGAATGATTTCACTATGGAACCCCCCATCCTAAACTTAACCGTTTTCGAGATATTCGAGTTTTAATTTTTTTTTATGAAAATGCCCAATTTTTCGGCTATTCAATTGAATATTTTGAATTTTTTTGACTCTTATGATTATTTTTTTGGTTTTTTACATGAAAAATGAGATGCTTAATTACCTCAATGACTAAAATTACACGTAAGTTAACTAAATAGGTCATTGTAGACGATCGAAACTTAAGAAAATACGTACAAATTATAAAAAAATATTTTTCTTTTCTGGATATCTCAAAAAATTATTATGGCACTTGCTCTGCAGATGTGCTTAAAAACATCTACATTTTATCAGCTATCCAACGAGGTATAACACTCTAGGGTATTTATTAACCTTAAAGGTGAAACTTAGTTTCTAAGGCTACATGGCAGTCAGAATAAATGGCCCTTATTTAATCTAATTAATTTGACTTAAGTTCAGCATCATCATTTCAGCCTACTGGCTTCCACTATTGAACATAGGCCTCCCTCGGCTAGGTACAACCTTCATGCATCCATCGATATCCCGCTATCCTGACCTAGGAGATCATTCAGTTTTATAGCATTTTTTTTGTTCACATCGTCGATCGTACAAATAATGACCGTACGCCAACTATTACTTGAGCGTAAGTGACTAGTTACTGGCTATTGTTTGGAAAATAACGTAATCGGTGCGTTGTTAACGCTAGTTGGCATACAAAGTCACTCACGCTCAACTCATAGTTGGCGTACAGATCGTCGGTGATTGTAGTAAGCTAAAATCTAAATGAAACAATAAATCAGTTCAAAATAACATTTATTCACCTAATGTTTTTGAATAAAATTTTATAGTTCATGTTCTACGTGTCCACCTCTATTTCGCACACATTTTCTCATTCTTTCATGTAGTCCACTTTTCACTACACCATGTGGTTAATGTTCTTCTTATGTCGTTAGCAGCATTAATTATCCTTTCTTTGAGAACTGCCACTGACGATATGGGGTTGGGCTCACTGTAAACGAGGCTCTTCATGTGCCCCCATACATAAAAATCAATGGGGGTCAGGTCGGGACATCTGGGTGGCCAGGGTAAAGGCCCACCTCGTCCAATCCATTTGTTAGGATAGTTAGTGTCCAACCATTCCCTAACGCTTCTTCTGAAATGAGCAGGGCAGCCATCATGTTGAAACCACATGTCCCGCAGTAATTGTAATGGGAGATCATTAGTAGGTCACCTAAGTCACACACATAAGTCGTGTGGGAATCCGAAAGCACAATAATTCGCATCTACCATGGACGAATCGCATGAGCAGACTAAAATGGATGGCAAGCAAACAAACGACCAAATACAAAACAATGGGCATGTTGTATCCCCAAACTTGTTTTTGCTCATTATTTTTCTCACTCTCATCTGCATAAATCGTAAGTTGTCTCGCTCACACGCACCGGATTAACTTGAAGGACAATAGCCGAGGGACCCGTTAGACCTACTACCTGAACCTTTTCAACTATGTTTTTTTCTATGAGTTTAAATACAACCCTAGGTTGTTATACCTCATTGGATAGCTGATAAAATGTAGATGTTTTTAAGCACATCTGCAGAGCAAGTGCCATAATATTTTTTTGAGATATCCAGAAAAGAAAAATATTTTTTTATAATTTGTACTTATTTTCTTAAGTTTCGATCGTCTACAATGACCTATTTAGTTAACTTACGTGCAATTTTAGTCATTGAGGTAATTAAGCATCTCATTCTTCATGTAAAAAACCAAAAAAATAATCATAAGAGTCAAAAAAATTCAAAATATTCAATTGAATAGCCGAAAAATTGGGCATTTTCATAAAAAAAATTAAAACTCGAATATCTCGAAAACGGTTAAGTTTAGGATGGGGGGTTCCCTAGTGAAATCATTCAGAAATGATGTGTACTACATGCCCTTAACGGTTCTACATCGACTTTTCCTGTAACCCTGTATACATTTATAAAACATCTTCAAGAACATGTGGGCTCTCATCAAGGAAATAATTCCCGTGACGTCACACACAGATGGCACTTGATTTGCAGAAACACAGGAGATGACGCACTTAACCCGATACATCCGGTATATTATAACATATTTGGTCTAGTGTATACTATAGCTCTTGTATATTCGACTACAGATTTAGAAGTCTCAAGTTCGATTCCCGTTTTAGAAAAAATACGATTTTTTTTTATCTTTGTAGCGTTTTTATATTGTTATTTTTCTAATATTATCAAATATCTAGTCATTTCAATTCCGCAATGACATCACGAAAGTGGCAAAATATGGCGTCACTAAAAAAAGTACCGATCTCAGACTCGATAAAAAAATTTCAGCATTTCTAAGTTTATTACAGGAAATTCTTCAAATACTATTTCATCATAATAATAATATGGACATACTTTTTTAACTATTTTCACTTTAAACGTTTAATAAATGTAACATACTGACTCTGAATCTCTCACTTCGAATTTAAATCTTAATATAGATTGATGCTGTCCATTTTTAGCATCATTTTTTAAGCGTAGCTTATACATACCTACCTACTGCATATAATTTTTTAAGCATACAAGTTTATACGTACCTAATACCTATTGCATATCGTTTTTTTCTTTCATTGCTCATGACTGTTTCATACATTATTATCATCGCTTATAATAATTATGTCATACTTTTAACGTTTCGTGTTGGTATGTCGTAGAAATAAAGATGAAATTCATTAAGATCACAGTTTTTATGAATACGTTCAAAAGTTATACATATACATGACAAGAGGAAAGGTTTATGTAACTTAAAACAATGTAACGCTCGTGCGCATGCAATTATATCTATTTGCTTTCATCATTTCAGCTGTTTTCTAAGTTTTATCTATACTAATATTATCAAGCTGATAATATTATAAAGCTGAAGAGTTTGTTTGTTTGTTTGTTTGTTTGAACGCGCTTATCTCGGGAACTACTGGTCCGAATTGAAAAATTCTTTCGGTGTTAGATAGCCCATTTATCGAGGAAGGTTATAGGCTATATCATCACGCTACGACCAACAGGAGTGGGGCCACGGGGGTGAAACCGCGCGGAGCAGCTAGTAAAACATATGTATATGTTGCATTTACGTAGAATGTAGAGGTTCTGACGTAAACGCCAATGCAAGTAGTAATGGTTTGAATACATGTTCTGACTCAATGGTCTACAAAAATCAACGAAAACGTCAGTTCCGACTTCCTAGTAAGTACACCGCATTCGATACTACACGATCTTCTACTTTACAATGACAACGTTGTGCATCAAATGCGCCAAGTGCAACGTAAGTGTAAACAGACTATAAATGCTATAAACGTCCAAAAGCAAGTGCGATGCTCCATGCCTAAATATGTCGTCGACCATTCACCTTCACATATAGCGTGCTATTGTCAATGCCAGTAAACTTGAAACGCAATGGATGAAAGGCGATAGTCTTGAATGGTAATAGCACGCACGTCTATTAACTCATTTGTTCGACATAGGTTTCAGTTTTTACACGTAATAGATATATTGGTTTGATTGAAGGGTATAAGAAGCTTCAGAAGGCAGTGTTGGGCGAGTAGAGGCAATCACGATAGTGTAGCCTAAATGTCTATGATCGACCGTAATTGTAGATGTTTTTTCATAATCACCGTAATGACGGCATTCATCAACCATCATTTGTTGGGCCAACGCTGCCCATTGTCTAAAGGCCCATGCAGTTCATTTGTCAATACTGCCTTTAACTTGAAAAAGGAATAAAATCTTAATCTAATTGCATCTATATTTACGTAGTTAAAAAGCGTTGAGTCGGTTTTACTCCTTCACAAAGGGACTGTCATAAACGACATCCTCCTTGTGGTTATCTCAATTAGAAAGTTATAGCCCCATTGGTCTTATAGTTAGGCAAAGTCTTGTAGATTCATTTACAGATCCCGTAAAAATAATATTACTTTTCATTATAATTAATCAGAGGCATGATAATTATGAGAGACCAAAAAAGCATCAAGAAAGTGAATATTCGTGAATAGTGCTTCATTTAAACGGCGGATTTTGTAGTCTTTATACGATAACATATAAATAAGTATGAAAAAAACTGAAAATAATAATAATGATTGATATTTCCGATTTCATCTATACATATAATAAATCTGTAGAAGGGTCAATTCTGTACATTGAAAATATTGAAAAAATAAATAGCAGGGGGTGTTACTGGATCGATACCAAACCCAAATATGTGATTAAAAAAATTTTTGTCTGTCTGTCTGTCTGTCTGTCTGTCTGTCTGTCTGTCTGTCTGTATGTGAAGACATCACGTGAAAACTACCGGTTCGATTTCGATGAAACTTGGTATAATTATACCTTATTATCCTGGGCGTAAAATAGGATACTTTTTATCCTGGAAAAATATGTAGAAAAAAATTAATCTTAATTTTTCAATTTTATCCATAGACGTTGTTCTGTAGAACCGCGAACACACGTTATTATAGGATAGGCCTAGCCGTATTTGGGTGCAATAGATATTTATAAGATGTCATTGTCAGAGTTACTCAAAATGGAGAAATAAACCATCCACGCGAAGACCGACATCCGCGCGGACGGAGTCGCGGGCGGAAGCTAGTATTCAATAAAATCGAAAATGTCTGTCTCTCTAGGTCAAATGTGATACAACTTGTCAAAGGTCTGTAAACATCACCTCACATGCTATCGCTAACATTTGAAATGACTGTGATGTGGCGCTCGGACATGCCCAGACATTCCGAAAATTCGACCAAACCTTTACCCCTTTACGCTAGTTAATAGTCACTAATAGTGATCGTGACTAGTTGTGATTTGTTATCAACTGCTTCCATTCAATATTTGTGTAGAACAAGAGTAGAGTTCTTTGTATCTTCATCACTATAGAATTCTGCCTTAAAACTTGTTATAAACTAACCTCATAACAAACAGAAAAAGGCTATTTGTTACCATTAGAGCTAGATTAAGCTACACAGAACAATTAAACAGATTTCAGATTAAATAATACGCAAAGCCCCCAAAAAATTACCTTCCCAAAAAACCCTGATTCATGAAAACGTAAAGGTTACAAATTTATAATGAAAAAGGGTATAATTAAGTTATAAATTAAAAGCGAATACGTTATTAATTTGGGATATGGAGCGCCGTGAGATGTTTACGGTCAGTGGAGAGGTGTCGGGCTAATTGCTAACTGCTCTGCTTAATTACAATCTGTTTTAATTGTCGTTACTTGTACAATAACGTACAGATTTTATACAAATGGGTCTAGAGAGGCCTAATTTGGCCTATGAATGTGGGTACCTATGAGATTTTAATTTGGTTTTTGTTAATGTTTTTGACGTAACATTTATGATTCGAAATGGTATACTTCTACAAACTAGATTTATCTATTGTAGAAATAAGTATTGTTAGGTGATAATTCATTTTTAATGTGATTGGATAACGGTTCTCGTAAGAAAGAGAAGATAATTTACGTAATTCTCCTACACTATATAAATACTCAAACATTTTTTAGAAATTACATTAATAAGTGATGCCTCGTTTTCTATACTGGCAAACAGAGTTAAGCTCTTCATTTATTCATAAGCGCGAGATCCTTCACGCTCCGTATAATGCGATTTATTTGAGTAGGCCCCATAGGCCTATGCATGTTTCATGGAAATTGCTTCTGTGCTACCTACCTTCGTATCTGTCTTGCTTTATAATGCACGATCTATCTATTTACCTGTCAGGCTCTTATATAAAAAGAAAATGTACTTAAAGAATTCTGTCCCGGTAAGGTTTCCGTAAAATGATACCCAGCTAATGGAAAACATTTTCGCTCCCGCTTTGGGAAAGAAATTACCTTAGCAATCATTGTTTCTGAATTGATGGCCTGAAATGTATATATATTTGTAAATGTTAATATTTTATAAATACAAACACTCACTTATTTATTTAAATTTTTCTACTTTGTTTTATTTTATATTATTTTATGTTATATAACTAAATTTTATTATTAGGGACACTTTAGACTTACGCGTCTGTTGTCTGGTTGGGCCCTGAAAACCAGCGCTATGCCGACCATACCGGTGCGGCATAGCATAATATGCTGAGTGGCCTTACCCTTTAGGTCACCAGTCGCCACACAAATATTTATATATTAGATTTTTAGCTTTTAAGTTTTTTTATCTTGTTATTTTCTATAGTGTTTAAGAGTGCTTTTGTTATTGTTTTTTTTATGTGGTGGTGGTACTTTGGTGATACTAATAAATGTATTTTATTCTTTATTCTATTCTTAAAATGGAAAGTACAAAGCCGTAGTTAAAAGATATCAGAGTTAACCAGAACATTCCAAACCTGAAGATGGATTTACTAGAGCAGGAAATATAAACGTTACAATAAACAGGCTGACCCAATTCGCGCGTCAGCGTTAAATTCCCTTTAATGTGTCAGATCCTTGTCATTTACTATTCCCTCAGCGTCAAAGGTGAGCTGATGACGGAATTATTATTACAACCACAGTAATATGTAATTCTGCAGATATTGAACGTATGGAAACTTCTGGAACCGTTGATGACGTCATTGTCCAGCGTAATCCAGTGCATTTTCCTGAAATTTGACAAAACAAACTGACTTTTATGATACCTAGGTATAAATATGGCGGATACAAATAGTGTTTACTGCAAATGAAACTGTCTGCATTTCGCTTGTGAATTTCGGACTCCGTTTTGATTAATTCTGCTTTCAGCTTAAAAGATACGGCGTATAACGTGACTATTATTTCAAACTTAATAACACAATATCAAGCAATCTAAATTGGAGCAATTGAAGCATTATATACCTTTGTATGGGGCAATATTGTCGTAGTATCTCCAAAATGTTCACATAACGATCTTTAAAACCATATTTCTCTTATCTTTGAAAAGAACTGCGCAATTTCGTGACACAAAACATCAGCAACTATAAGATATTCCCATTGATATTTCTCCGTAAATGGTGTACACGGTTTCCTAAATAAAAGAAAAAAGATATGCTAGAAAATCCGATCTTATAATAATAGCATGGACATAAATTAGCTTTCTGCAACCATTACAATAAGTGACGATTCAAATCACGATATAAGATTATTTTGCTACCAAAATCCTGGAATCAATATTAATTTGTTGAATGACCTGATTTGAAAATTAATATTGTTAATAGCTTTACCCATGCACAATATGTTTGAATCCATTATAAAGGTCGTACCCATTAAAATTAAATTGGTTACCTTAATAGTTTTCCATGCTGTTTCATTTTATACCCATGCCTTAATCCTGACCCATATTCGTAATAATTTTCAATTTAGATAGAGATTTAATTTTACCATATTTTACAAATATGTTTGCGATGTATTAAGATTCTGATGATGATGTTTCCTTATCTATAAAACTGCTTGTTTGCGCTCCATGAGCATAAAATGTATTTTCTTCATAAAATTATTATTTCATCATAAAATTTTGTTCACAAATCAATAGTCCTTCCGAAGCTCTCAGCACAATACCCTTAATGCGATGTACTCTTTGGTGTTACATTTGCGAGTGACGCCCATGTTTCTTGTTTCAAGGAAATTTCGAAATTATAACCGCGATTGCTCTTACTGTTTGTATAATTAATGGCCTGTCTCAAAGATTTTGCCGAAATTTTCTATAGGAATCAAGATGATGTATTGTCATATACATTTAATTTTAATGAGATAAAGTTGATGACTAAACTTGTGGATGTTGTTATAATATAGTATCTGTAATAACCCGAATCGATTAAGCGGAATGTAAACTAACAGTATATAATAATGACTTATTATTGTAATAAGTAAACGATCGGGGAAATTTTAATAGTTCTGTTCTTGGAATTCAAACTTGAAAGTGATGATAATTTTCAAGGAAAAAATAAACGATCACCATATCTGAAGATGTTAAATAAAATAAATAAATAAATAAATAAAACATTTATTGATAACAAACGAAA
>CAJQZM010040490.1:56059-85385 GCA_907164665.1 Colias nastes | reverse complement strand
TCGCTGATGGCCCGATACTGGACATGCCGCAGTGAACGTGTTAACACAATCCCTAAACACTCTTACACTATACTAGCATAGAAATAATATGATATCGAATTTCTTTCGATAGACATTTCGTAGAACCCCATTCAACCATTTTCTGTATATAACAAATTTCATTATTTAAACGAATTTGGATAAAAATTAGAGGTTTCTAAGAACCTTAAGAATCTATTTAATAAAAGAAGTTATAAGCTTTGATCGGAGAATGACTTCAATTTAATTTAAATATTAGTGTTAAAATAATATAAACTTTACAATCAATTCATTTTAACAAAGACCTTCTCTATTGTATTTAAAAGCCAGCTGAAACAATAAAACAAATACACTTTGTTTTACCACTTTAATTTATAGGAAATACAATGAGAAAGCTTCAAAAATATTCGAAATTATTGCAAAAGAATAGGAACATAGGAACTACTTACTCTTAAAAATATCAGAAAAATAACTTTAAACATATTTTCATATCATCATCTTTTTGAACATATTTTAAATTAACTTAAGTTCCTTCTACTAAAATAAGAATAAATCTTTCTGATGCATGCGTAGTATGCCACATAAAGATATATAAGTCCTTTTCTTACCAAAATGTAAACAAATTTAGGTAATTCGTTCCCCAAAACCTGAACAAAGTTCAACAAAATTCAGAGAAAGAAGGTTACATATAAATGTTTTGTTAATGTCGGGTCAAAGATAGATAAAACAAAACCTATTTAACTACGGAAACCAATGTTTAATCCGATTATGTTCCATTTGGGAGTGATTTAAAATGCAAAAGCTTTTAAAGAATTTCCAGTTTTAAATGAGTATTCGTAGGGACGTTTATAGTTTGTTAAATTCTTGTGAACTTTGAAAGAATACGACAATGTCCCATATATTTTATTATTAAAAGTATAGATATAAGAATAGCAAAAATATTAATATTCATAAGAGCGACATTGTACAAACGTTATTTTAAATACTGTGTAATATTATGTAAAACTAGGCAATAATGGATGTCACAGACAGTTCCATCATTGTTATTATAAAAAATATAACATTATCCGTTAAATAGTCATCAAAACCTTATTTTAAACATAAAAATCTTCCATAAATATAAGAGCACTCTTATTCCTATCACGTACAAGTCTCTGTGGAACAATTTCGATTTTATAGGTTATACAGCTTGTAGTTAATCGCGATTGGAGACCTTATATCACGTTATTAGGAGGATGAGTAGGGAGTAATTGTTACTATTTACTCCATTAATAGTACATTCTGTTTTTTATGGCTTAAGTAGATTCAATACTTTTTTTAAGGGTAGGTAAAATTTAATTGTTATATTGATGTCGTTCAATATGTTACTAAATTGTGTAAATAATGTCTCCTAATGTTAAACTGAGCTTTACTATTAAGCTCAAAGTAGGTAATGAAGTATTGTGTGTGAAGAATAAGCAATGTTTGTTATGATAGGAATATTTAATTGTTATTATTTTTTATCCGCTATTCGTTAACATTTAGTATTCGATCTGGAAGAACTTTCTGATAAAGGAACTTACCTTGCCTTACCTAGCTTGAAT
Organism: Colias nastes; assembly: GCA_907164665.1. NCBI lineage: Eukaryota > Metazoa > Arthropoda > Insecta > Lepidoptera > Pieridae > Colias > Colias nastes. The sequence continues at coordinate 83,784 of CAJQZM010040490.1, read as the reverse complement.
GTTAAACTGTAACATATGTATATTTGAAAATACTTTCAATTATATGTATATGAGGCCGAATTATAGCTTATTTTTACAACTGGTTAGTTACACGAAAATTCCCCATATAATTTATGCTTCAGATATTTAATTATCGTATTAAGAGGTTCTTGATACCGCATTGCTTAAGTGTTGATTTCTCTAGAGATCTCTCGAGCAAGACAAGTACATTTGTTAATGAATTAAGACGAAATATGAAACGATATTGTACTACAGAATGTAACACAATAAGATTATTTAGTTTACATAGCATGATTGTGTTTAATTAAGTGAATATGGTTAAGACATTCGAAACCTTTTGTATTTTATTTATGTGTTGGTAAATCAGTCATTAAATAAGCTGTATATAACTTTATAATATGGCTTTGTGATACAAATTGTAAGAGATGCATAGGTATTATCTTCGAAAACATAGAACCAATTTTATTTCCAAATGTTTTTATTTTTAATCTAAAAATCTCTTTACAGCATTATTCTTCTGAAAATGGTAACAGCTTTTCAAATTGGAAAAACGTATATGAGATGCGCTTCGTCACAAGGTCTTTCCATAAACACAAATGCCAATAATGAGAAAAGTTTTGCGAGATAATGTGAATGCAATAATGTGAAAAGTTTGACAGGCTATTTTACATCACCTTCCGTTTAAATTCACGCAATTTTTCTCCCTTTTTAACCGACTTTAAAAAAAGGAGGAGGTTCTCAATTCAGCCGGTATATTTTTTTATGTATGTACACCAATTTCGCCAAGGTTTCTGAACCGATTTACGTGATTCTTATTTTGTTTTCTCTATTATATCTATACGAGGTAACTCACTTTATTTCACGTTTGATATCAAATGAGATTTTGTGCCCGCCTATAAGGAGAATAAACAACAACGCTCGATGTTAATGAATTGGTTGTTCAAAATTAATGAAGCCAAAACCATAGAGAGTAGAACCAGAAATGTCTTTGACAAATAAATAAAGATGAAATCTTTCATTGGGGAATTTATTCTCAGATTATTTTTTAATAAAAACGGCTTTCTGCTATAAATATATTTAAGCGGCTATTATCCACAGATACAACTTATAAGGTTTTACGTAGGGCTCTTGAAGTCACTTGTTGCATCGTCGGAATTCAGCTCGGCTTAACTTAGAAGACGATTTTTAATCTATTAAGTATGTATATCCATTATGTAAATTTTGAATGAAACATTGTTAATTGTTCTCTACAGTATTACAAAACAAGAGAAATATAAGTGTACATTTACAGATGGCGGTCTTATCGTTATAAGCGATTTCAGCCAGGCTAAACAGTTATAATTTGAAACAAAATATATAATAACAGTACTGATAAGGTTCTTAATTCAAAAATTTAAATATTTATAATAATATTTGCTGGATAACTCAACTGAAACCTATTTTTAATTCTAAATGTTATTCGTAACATTTGATTATCTAATCCTTATAAATTAACTTTACCATCTACAATATGGCATGCATTAGAAGTTTATAATCATCAATATAGAGACATAATATGATCAATAATATAACAAAGGCATAATGAATGCCTTTACATGCGACCTGGAAAACTTTACCCTTTGCATAATATTATACTTCATATGAGCGGCTTACCAAGAAGGAAATAAGCCGATTGATAGTAAAAGTATGTCTTTTGCGATATTTTATAAAAAAATATAACTTTTACTTTGTACGAGACAGAGAGATTTCCTAACAATAAATGTATCAAATTTTTATCTTGTAGGTGTCGTGTATCTTCACTAATATTATTAATGCGAAAGTAACTCTATGTATCGATCTGTTTGACTGCTCTTCCTTCACGCCTAAAACACTGAATTAATTTGTATATTTACTACGAAGATTTTTTGAAAGCTGGGAAAGTATCGGAGTATAAGATCTATCCTATAGGTTTTATACTACGAGGGCGAAGAAGCGGGCAGAAAGCTAGTTTATTATAAAACTAGTAAGATTATATTGGCTTAGGTTTTTGGTTTACAAAAAATAATCAACAATATGAAAAACAAGCGAAATTTCAGGAAATAAGTTCTATTATGTAATTCACGACAAAAATAGTTGAGTGAGAGATGTGTTTCACAGTTAAAATATACATTAGATAATGAAAAGGCTTTGTAACTGAACTGTGCAGCTGCTTTTGACACTAGCTGTCCGCAAAATACGAGTTATAGTTTGCTTATTTGCAACAAAATTAATATCCGCTCCAGGAACTTCGATAAAATCGTGACTTGAGTTTTTGCGTGTAACGAGCTAAGAAGATTTATAGCAATTTATAGAAATATCAGAGATAGTAGATTGACTTTTAGGTGCTTCAATAAAGTGTGAAATACCTATGGATTATATTTACAGGAAAAAGGCAATAGTATTAATCACAATTATAAAGAGTTACACAAGGTTACGTTATTAATAACAATATTATATAATACAATTTTAATGTATATACGAAATTAAAAGCTTCGATCAAATTATTGTATTAAATAGAAATACATACATAAACTAGGTAATAAACTACACTAGTGTAAAATCACTTCACCACAGTTCTATATAAATGAACGGATATTTTATCAAATACAAAGTAAATAGATTAGTCACACCCGATGATTTGGAAAATAAAGGCACATGTGATAAATTTATCTCAATCAAATTCTAATAAGCCTCTAAGTGGTACTTATTCCTGAGAAAATGGAAATTATTCTGAAGAAATTTAAAAGTATAAATTTTAGAATAGGGAAAGATTTATTAAATTTATAAAATTATTTCTACTCAAACTCTTACGCTTTTGTCATTTACATAATATTAAGCTGCGATATTTCCTTAACAATATTATGTACCAATAGCACAGATAATAATATGTGCTGTAGATAGTTTTACCTCGCCTATTTAATCCGATTAATCCAAAGTAAACCACGATAGTAAAATTTTGATTCAGGAAAGGGTATTTGCATATTCATAAGTATCGAACAGAATAATAAACACACTAATATCATACTAATATTGTATCTTCACTGTGTACCTACTATTATAAACAACCGCATTTTAAAATGCAACATAGTACCTATAACAAATGAAAAAATACTCTGTGACTATTGCATTGATTTATATTTTTTACACAAAACAACAAGAAGAAAGAAACAATTGAATTTATTTAAATATAATCATGAGCATTTAGCAGATTATTATTTTTGTCTAGCAATTAATGCTTTCTCTGTGCCATCAGATATCCACATTCCTTTATCTCATTGAAATTGTAAAATAGTTCCAAGTTTTCCATAATGAAATAAGTTTAATTACATTTTTATAACAAGGAAAGTAGCAATCAACTAAGACTGTTAGAAAGACTGCTTTATAACTACGTGCAAATTACTTTTGCGAGTAACTCTTAGCAATTGCGATCATAAAAGTTTAATCATTTATTAAAGTTGACGTCCGTTCAAAGGAAAACACGGATTAAGGGGCGTATTTTATTTGAAACTAGATTTTTCCGCGCTTAAGGCCCGGATTCCTCTGTCGCTGATGTCGGTCGCGCGTACGAATATACGTTGTGTTCTATGAAGCACCACACTGTGACGCTGACATCAGCGGCGCGCGAGTTGCTACGCGCCGCTGATGGCGCGCGTCGGTCTCGCTCGTCAGCGCCGCGTACGTCGGTCGACTGACGCGCTATAGAACGCTATGAGCGTCCACACTCTTTTCCCGATCATCGTCACGCGCGCGTACAGTCGCCCGCCACCAATGATATTATATATACAAACAAGAGGTAGATACGCCATCAGTATATCATCATAGAGCAGTGTTTCAGGTGATTTTCTAACTTTGATAACAGTTCATCAAAAGTTTTTACTTTCATTCTAAAATAATTAAAAAACTTTTCCTCGTCCTAACGTAGCTTTTCAAATAAAGTAGAAAATTCACCATTCGTCACCCTATCAGCAACAATTGGGTGAATGTGATATCTTTTTTTTTCTATATTGACGCCGTCTCCGCTTGCGTAAGTATGCTGCAGCAACTAAACAATTTATAAACGGGTTCATAATAATATCCGAAATTCGAACTCCGTTTCACAAATCCACACGACTGTACCGTGGAGCGGTCAGTATCGCACTACGGATGTTTTCATTGGCGCTGATGATCAGCGCGCTACGCGACTGACGGTACGCGACCGACGTCAGCGACAGAGGAATCCGGGCCTTACGCTTCAATGTTCTTCTTATTTTGTGAACGGAGAAAATTGGGTCATTGCAAAAAAGAACTTGATTAATAAGGGTAGTTAAGAATCTACTTAAAAAATCTAATATATAAAATTCCCGTGCCACAATGTTAGTTGCCATACTCCTCCAAAACGGCTGGACCGATTCTCATGAAATTTTCTGTGCATATCGGGTAGGTCTGAGAATCGGCCAACACCTATTTTTCATACCCCTAAGTGATAAGAGTAAGGCAGAACAACGTTTGCCGGGACAGCTAGTAGGTATTATAATCTATACTTATAATAAATCTGTAGAGAGGCCAATTCTGTACATGAAATATATTTAAAAAAAAACTATGAAGGGGTGATAAGGGATCGCTACTGATGCCAAAAATGCAATCAGTAAAATTTTTGTCTGTCTGTCTGTCTGTCTGTCTGTCTGTCTGTCTGTATATTCGTTATAGAAACAAAAACTACACGACGGATTTTAACGAAATTTGGCACAATTATTCTTCATACTCCTGGGCAGGTTATAGTATACTTTTTATTACGCTACGATCAATATGAGCAGAGCAGTGAAGGGAAATATTGGGAAAACGGGAGAAGTTACTCCATTTTTTAAGCTTCCGTCGCGTGTGCAGCCTTTGGTTAAAGCTACATAGAAATCATGTACGACACAAATGTTCTTAAATTATTATTATTATATAAAAATAAATTCCTAGACAGTATACATATTATGTCTATCTTTTAAAATTGACTCACAATAACACGTGAAACTTCAATAGCTTAGCAATTCGGAGCTTTCTGATTATATTTGTCTACTTTTACGTTTACAACACTCTCACTCATCCCTAATTAAAAAAAGTTAACATTATTACCTATTCAATAAAAAAAGAATCATGTAAATCGGTGTAGAAACACCAAAGTTATACATGAAATACGCTATAAGTCATCGCGCGTGAATACAGAATCATGCAGCCATATAGCATAAGGATTATTTTTGTGTATCAGTTGCCGCGTTCGACGCGCTTCGCGGCGGGAGCTATAAAAAAAGGCGGCGGGTCCGCACCCGTTTCGCGTTGTCACGGCATCACGTGTGAACGGCTGAACCGATTTCGATAATTCTTTTTTTATTATATTCCTTGAAGTACGAGGCTGGTTCTTATGTAGAGAAAACGTAAATATGTACCACGGGCGAAGCCGGGGCAGACCGCTAGTAATATATAAAATTCTCGTGTCACAATGTTAGTCTGCATACTCCTCCGAAACGGGTGGACCGATTCTCATGAAATTTTCTGTGCATATCGGGTAAGTCTGAGAATCGGCCAACATCTATTTTTCATATGTACCACGGGCGAAGCCGGGGCGGACCGCTAGTAATAATATAATATGGCTGAAACTTCGTGAATACAAACTCTGAAGTTTCAAGTATATCATAATATTATAATATATATAAGGCAATCAACAATAAGTATATTGTTTGGATATGATAACAAAGTTTGTAGGGGGAAAATATAACAAGGAAAATTGGCTCTATCTAAGTAGTAAACTGAAGAGGCGTTTCATCTTAAAAATTATATTTAAATGCTTCAAGCTGGGATACTAATACTTAGTGTATGTTGATACTAAACAAATACTGCATAAAACAGAAGCTTGATGTTCAAAAGGAGTAACTCTGAAAATCAAATTAAATCAAATCAAATCAACATCTGAGTAACTCTATATAAGACTGGCAACATAATATAAAAAACGGCTGAATAACCACGAAGCTTTCCTAAAATCATAAAACTAATTATTAATCAGGTATAATATTAAAGTTGATAATAACTGTTACTCGGTTGTAAAAGCATTGCGGTAATATAACCCAACAGAGTATTATTCGATACACAATATTCATCAAACTATTGAACAGAATATGTTGTGCATGTCGAATTTTTGTTCGCTTTTGGTTATATTCCCTTGTATTGTGAGTAATTGGGTTATCCGTCTATCTATAAACAATTGTTCTTGTAGCATTTTTATTCAGCATTTCTATTTTGATTATAAAATTTCTTCCAATTAGAAACAGAGTATAACTACATCATAATATTTGTTTCTACGCTTCAATTTGTTTTGAAATTAAAAAATAATTAAGTACATTAATATTGCCATTTTACCATACATGGACGACTTTAATATTTAATGAAGATAGTAGTACAAGTAGATAGTATACAATATAGCTTATTCCTGGAATAATGTATTAAATAGAAGCAATGTTATTTTAAAACTATAAATATAGAAATTCCATAGACAATTTATACAATAATTTTCATTCTCCACACATAACATAAATTAAGGCTATTTATAGGCTTATAATGTGGGTCATTTATAACGCAACAGGCCGCTGGCCTCGCTCCACGACCATTCCTTTTTGTTTTTTACTTTTCCACGCAAAAATCCATATAGCTGTAACGCTTATTACGTTCATTTGGAGAAAGGAGGCACATTTTTACCCTGCGAGCAATTTTATGGGGCACGGTCGCATTTTAAGGAAACTGAACGGAAAATCACGGCTGAATAAATTATATTTTATCGTGTAATGCCAGCAAATTGTTTTAAATTGAACACCAAATAACTTGTGAGATTTCTGATTAATGTTTATAGTTAATACTAGCTTGATTAAATTAAAGTTGAAACAGTAAGTCGTATTAATATTAAGCGCCTGTATTAAAGTGTATAATGTTTGGGCTTTAATTGATTTATTTTATGGTAACAAATTAAATCACGTTTAGTTTGTTCCATATTCGTAATAAAATAACAGTAACAATATTTTTTAATTCCGATGCTTAATACAACATATTATGCCATTTTTCTTTAAACAATCGTATATCATTTATTTATTTTATACTATAATTATATTATACATATCGAATCTTCACCAATTAGCTAATGTTACCAGGGATAAAAGCGTTAATTAACAATGGTATATACTATATAGTATATACAATTGGGGCGTCTATCACAAAGCATTGTCTCACCATTGTGAGGCAATCAAGATCACAGATGCGATCGTATTACAGTATCATTAGGCCTTGTTGGAGATTGAGAGCAATTCGAAGGTATATCACGTGTAATACATGTAATGTATGCTACTTATAGCTACTTGAATTCAATCTAAAAGGCTTATACAATTATCTACAAACCATTTTAGAATCGTCAAATTGTACGACGATTGTATTAATGTAGAAGATGTATTGTAGAGAACGTTGTGCGATTATTGATGTAATAAAACACAATTAAATAAAGGATATAATTTAATGTGTACATAATATGCACTAAATGTGGATATATTCAACTGTAATATATTTTATCATAGACCTCTATAACGTTTATCTCTGCAAGGCGTACCCCTATAACGCTGACAATTAAGAAGTAATTTGTTTTACATAGAACGTAGCTAGTAAACATTTTAAAATTGAACAGTATATATGCGTTATACAATTTATCTACACTTGTAGTATTGTCTATTTTAAATACAGCCAAATACTTATCCCTGCAGAAAGCTGAATTTTACACATTAGAAGTTCCTATACTTGCGCTCTCTATAAGAAGCTGGCTTAGGTTTTATTTTTTATCTCTGTAACGTTATACCCAGCATGTTTAAAGACTTATTAACCTGGTTGCCATCTTACATTTTCGTAGCTAATCACATGGATATTTTGAGGAAACTGATGTTAATTAGAAGCTTGTAAACATGGAATGTAATTTTGTAATAAGTATACTTCACCGATTCAATTTATTTTCAATAGAATTTTGAAATTTTTTACACCTTACATTCTAAACATTCTCACCAATTTTTAACAAGGCAATTACTTATGCATATTAAATTTATATCAAATTTCTTATTACATACCATGAAAATGTTTCACATATATATATTAGGGCTATTGTTTTAAAAATAGAAACCAAACCCTTTCTGGTTTTCGGGATGTAAGCCACAAACAACACTGCTTTTGTTTTCGTATGTAATTTTTACTGTGACTCTCCGGTGACTCTACTTATAGACGACTTTCTCTATTTGCCAAAACATAATTTTAATCGTATCTTATGAAACTTTGTGGAAAAACATGTTGTATTTTCCAGGTCAAAAGGTGAGGATGAAAATATTAAATTTTCAAACAACTCCAAATCACATATTATATATGAGAAATAGGGTACCTACAAGTTACAACACGTACCTATTTTTCATATAGCAATCATATCTGAGTTTATGAATCACACATTGAGAGCAACAAATGAAATAAAAGATATATTAATTCACATTTCGAAAAGAAAAGCCCAAGGTCGGTATCACTAACCCGACAAGAGTACTTGAGCATTCTCTTTTGTTGCGTTCTAATTACTAAGACAAAAATTCAATTGTTCAAATTCAAGTGTAGAATTAACAATTTCAATAAAACAAAATATAATATAAAGTGTCATAAACGGAGTCAAGAAGACTGAGCCTAGAGGCGATTGTCCTACCATGTTATAACCAGGGTAGGTAAATGTAATTTTATCCGCTTCATAGAAACTTAGACTACATAGAAAGGACGCATTTTTAAACCTTTGAGTCTTTCCAAAACAGCACGCAATACTCTCTTTCAGATTTTAATAGACATTGGCTCTTACTATCTCTGTAATTTTCCTTGTCATTTATTTTAATAGGATAGGCTGGTGGTAGGTAGGAAGGTAAAGAGGTTGATAATCCCTCATTTTGTTTTAACGGAAAGAACCTAAGCTGTTGCAACTTTAAATTTTAAATATAGCAGCAAAATCTAACATTTTTCATAGAATGCGCATGAACACAATATCAACACAAAGGTATAATAAATAATATTCTGCAAAATAATATACTCCCACTGGGTTTATATCTTTTATCGCGGCTTTATTTAATTTTAAAATTCCCCTGAAAAACCAAACGCAACACGTCAACAAAAAGGCACTACTGTGTATTGCACACAAGTATTTGTTTTTCATGCACACTGCAGGCGATTCTATTTAAAACAACCGTACAAACCTCTGGCATACATTTCGCAAACAGCGCAAAGATCAATAAGTTATTTTGGGTATTCAATTTTCTGAGTTTCCATAGCCCGCTGAACAATGCTTTTGACGTGGGACTAAATATACTTTTGCCGGCCAGCTCCTAGTTGATTGACTTTCACAATAAAAATTAAAGACCACAACTTTAATTAGAAAACTCGGTTTCCAAAACAGCAACTTTGGCTCAGGTTGCCAATATTCTTAATATTATACGTTCATTGATTACCGTTTCGGAAGTTTTAAATTTACAGAATAAATATTCCCCTTTACAGAGGTTTCACTCAAAAATATGTACTCCCAAAATTGGCAAAGTTGGTAACTCGGCCAACCACATTATAATTTTATTTTTGTAATTTTCATCAGTAATTGTCCGTATTTATGCAAAATGGAACCACTCGACAAATTTCGTTTTTTACTTTTATTGAAGAATACTCATTCAAAAGTGGTCTAAATTCTTATACAAACAAGAACCACATGATTTTTACGTTGGAAACAAGGTATACTAAAAGCAGAAAGGAACCACCAGCAACAACGAATAAATACATATTAAGCAAAACCGAACCACAGCACCACGGGACTGCTTTGTTCAAACAAATAAACGATATTACTATCATGTCATTTTATACAAAACAGATCCACACCTACTTGGTACCATTATACATTACACATATTTCTATTAATAACAATTATTTTTAATACACAAAATGGAACCAGGTTTCTGTGGTATGGTTATGCGTAAAATAAATACATAATTTAATTGTAATTTTTTATTGCAAAATAAAACCACAAGCATTCGGTTCTATTATGCATAAATAAATATTGTTAAACATTCTGAAACCCATCATCGCTATATGGAACCAAATGCCTTGACTTGTTACAATGCTTCTCATCTTTAAACTCTATGCAACGTATTTCATTACTTAAATAGCTCAAAGTGCAAAACTCCAATTTTTTAAGTAAAACGTCGAACATCTGTCAATATAGGTGACATTCAGCGAAGTAGTTCGAATACGTGACGGTGTTTTTTTCCTCCGCGAAGTAAGTTCTATTGTTTTTGTTAATTACCTTTAAAATTAAATGTGAAAATGTTTAGTAATAAATAAATAAGCAAGCAATGGGTAAGAAAAGCATTGGAGACGAACACCGAAGGTAATAATGAAGATACAACGGGTAAGTAGTTTTATTTAATGCATTTAAGTACTTATTGAATCTGAGATGCAGGTACGCTTTATCCACTTTTGATTCATTCCCGATTGTGGTGTGATTTTAAGAAGATAGTTCATTAAGTAAGTACAAGAAGAATCCTCTGTGGATTTACGTATTTTAACGACAATGTCGTTGTTCACGAAGGCGCGGCGAGTCGAATTAAGAGTCATTTTGTTACGATTCATCTGTCATTGTGAGATGAAACTACTAAAGTCTAAACCCTGTTTTAAAAATAACTGTCGAAGATCTAGGTACCTACCTACTATTTTGGTAAAATACGTTTAGATTCAGATTCAGTACAGTACATTCAGCCACATCATTCAGCGCATATAATTATTTGTTTGATTTTAAAACTCGCGCGGCTACTGTTTTGACCGGAACAAGGCCCTAGCCTGCGAAATTCAAAATTTTAACAAGTTTATTTAATTTTTTGCTTGGTTGCCACTGTTGCGTATGATTTTTAGGGTTCCGTACCCAAAGGGTAAAACGAGACCCTATTACTAAGACTCCGCTGTCCGTCTGTCTATCCCTCTGTCTCATGAACCGTGACAGTTAGACAGTCGAAATTCCATATGATGTATTTCTGATGCCGCTGTAACAACAAATACTAAAAAACAGAATAAAAAAAGACGTGTGGCACTCGGGGACTGCCGCGGTAAAGCTATTGCATAGCATGCCTTCAAGCCACACCTCCGAGCCCGTCGTAGTGGAGAGCGTGATGTTTTTTCGTTACGGAATTTCTCGATTCGGTCCCCGCGCTCAAGGCCCGCGATAGAAGCTATGCAATAGCTTAATAAATATTTAAGAAGCTCCCATACAATAAGCCGTGATTTTTTTGCCGTTTTTATAGATAATGGTACGGAACTCTTCGTTGCGCGAGTCCGACTCGCACTTAGCCAGTTTTTTGTACATGGCGCATGTACATACAACATACTTAGTCGTCTAGTAGGGACACGGCTTTATAAGAACTAATAATATTTTGCTGTCGCCATATACCTACCTACTTATAAAAGCCACGCGGCTTTATTGTTTTGATTTAAAGCTTTTTTCTTTTTATTACAGAAGATAACGAAGAACCTTATACGTCGCTGCCTCTGGAGAAGCTTTTTTCACCTTCTAGCGATATTCAGTCCATATTACATCTCATTCCACAAGATGCACAGTTTTTATAACGGTCTCATTAGTGATGATGCAATAGAAGACCACATAGATGGACTAGACACGGTGGATTTCGAAATCCAATTTGATGATAACGTCGAATAAACGTCCTATATAAGTATTATTTTATATATTTTATTAATTAAAGCTTTAATTACGATATTATAAATACATAGTTTCATTTATATCATTAAATCCCTGGGATGTGGTTCCTTTTTGTATAAGAGAAAACCTATCAATTGATACATGTTAAAAGGAACCACATGCACATTTTCTTAATTATCTAGAAAGTTTAAGAATATTCAGAGCAAATTTATATACACATACTTAAATAAGTAATTTATCAATGAATTTAAATAGAATAAATTTTAATTTTACTTCATCTGACAGAGCTGCAAATGTTTTTGTAAATCCTTTGATATCTCAGAAGTGCGTTTTTGCTGGGTGGTTCCTTTTTGCTTAAATACGGACAATTTAAGTTTCTATATTCGTTTTATAATATTCCATTTCTTTACCTAGGTACCTTATATTAGAATACTCTAATGTAACGTTATATTAGTAGATATGTTTATGCCCTAATTTAACTGTTATATTTTGTATGATTTACCTAGACATATTCTTATTTATTGACGTGATAACGTTTTTAAAATCGTTTTAGTCGGGTGACATGTTCAGAAACTTGTGTCACACCAAAACCTCACGAGCGCGATCGCAGGTATAACGAGAGAGAGACGGACCGATCTCCCGTCTCATCTCGAGCGCTGCCACTGCATTATGTTATCACGTAAACATCTCGATCGTAAACCTACTTTACAAACAACCAATTTTTTTTTAATCTGAATAAATATTAAAGGGCAAACAACGAAACCCAAAAATTACTCTTTTCATTTGAAATAACAGGATGATTAAGTATCCACACAAATAATATAATAATATAAAATCAAATATTATGACAAGAACAGCTACACGATACCTTTGTTTAATTTACGATCATAATATAACATTATTTCATATAATTGATTAACCTCCCTTGATATTATGAGATATTGGTAAATATTGTGCAATTATTTATGCTTCCCTCCTATACCTTGTTAAATTAAATCTCATTTAAAAACTGTGTCTTATTTCACCCACGCCGTTTTTATCGCAAATGTTCAAAGTTAATTGGCACCTAAAATTAGAAAAATACAAACAACATTTACTTATATATTTTGATTCGTGTATCTTAAATTCGTAATTGTTTTTGACTGAAATGGAGTATAAATTTATAAAATTTATGAAATGGAGTAGTTAAAACATTGAAAAAAGCTATATGTATCTGCGAAGCGATGAATCGTCGACCCATTTTATATTCAAACGAAAACTTACCTTGTATCCAATCAAGCAGCCATTCATGAAGGTGGTCTACGAATTGCATACATCAGAAATTATTTTCACTCGGCCTGCACTCAAATATTCACATACTGTATCTAAATTAACTACGTTTTTGGTATTCCGCTCGGTGCTTATTTTCCTTGAGTTATTTTGATATGAGATTATTATAAGTAGATAGTGATAATATAAGGAAAGAACATGAAAAATTATTTTCACCATTCAGATTGAACGAAAATGGTCTAATATATACTTTTTTTCAATATAAACAAGTTAGTTAAAATCAATTTCATTATAGAGCTTTGAAAAAAATACTCTATCACATGACTTCTTAACTATTTTTTTTAAACTACGGCAATAACTATCACGATATTGATAAAGCAAATATATTTATCTACATAGCAATTCATTAATAAAGTAATTAATATTGCTAATTAATGTCTAGCATCAGCTTTGCTGCGATATTATCAATTATCATTGCTTGCAATTAGTCATAAACTAATGGCATGGGTGGAAATGCATAACATCTAACGTTTGCAAAACTAGATACGATATTTATACTACTATTTTTATTATTTTTAACTTATAGGCACTAGCTGCTGCAAGTTTTTCTTTAGCTTATGTGTTCTCTGACCGCCTCCTTGGTAGAGTGCGTACGCGTGAGCGTAGCACCGAGGAGTCCTGGGTTCGATTCCAGGTGGAGACGAAGAAAAAAAAAATTCTTGGTCTGGTAGGACACAGAAGGCTGATCACCTACTTTTCCCTAAAGAAAATCGATCAGTGAAACAGATGTATAATGCATCTGTCCCTTACCCCACTTGGGGACATGGGATTTCACACTTTTTTTATGTGTTCTCTGGTACCAAAACTTCGCAACGGCCAAGTATCATCCAGATCCGTTCTGTAGTTTTTTCATGAAAAAGTAGCATCGATCCTCACATACACCTATCCTGACAAACTTTCACATTGATGATATCAGTAGGATAGGATAATACATTATATTGTTGAAGCTAAGTAAGAGCTTGTCTCTATTTTATTTAAAAAAAATTACCTTTTTACCTATCGGTAAACTACCTTAAGAAATATTACTTCACGCAACACATACACAACACAGGAAGAATATAGCACAGTGTATAAAGAAGAATAAAAATCTATACCTGCCAGTATTGAACTTTTCAATAAATAAAACAGATGTTTTGTCTGCCCACGCTACATTATATACGAGGTAGACAACCTGCCATGTAATAATATATTTTACGATGAATTGCAGTTTGTCCGACTTTTATTGAATACTCAAGCACTGAGCTTTACAGAAATAGTTAGCCATAAATTGTGTCGTATTTTACAAAGTAACCTACATATTTCAACAATACTGTTGTACATTTTTGTATAAAATAATGAAGAAGAAGTGCAAAGCATTTTGTTATTGAATCATCAACTTATAAAGATAGCGGTCAGCCCGTCAAAAGATGTGATTCTAAATTCTAATTTCGCAACATTTCATTTGATATAATTAAATTGATTGCTATTTCTTTATTGTTATAATATAAGGATTATACAGACTTCGCAAATATTGTTTAATACCTCTTTACTTTTACTTACTTCAGTGTTTTTATCCATCTATTCTTATCTCGTCGAAAATAAAATACATAATATAATTTTAACTTTTGAACGACCGCGACGTAGGTACGGAAACTTTTTATGTAATTTACAAACCTTTACGCATATTCTATTTCAACAATTCGTGCTCTGCATTTAATCAGAAGCGGCAAGTAACGTAAATTTAATAAATACCACTTTCTTTTACTTTATCTTGTTAGGAAAATATTGTTTTTTCTGAGCCTTTGAAGTATCGGCATGAATAATAACAATCATTACAAAAACACCGACAATTATTGTTTGAAGTTTCGAACTCTTTTCAGCCTATTGAATGCTATTGAATATGATTTTCCATTACAAATTTATTTTAATTAGAAACGAAAAAATATCTGTGATTACTTATTTGCTGCCAATTAAGTTAAAAACCGACTTGTACCGAAATGACTGTTTAAATAAAATGTGTAATAAATCACATTGAAGAGCAAAAGCTATTTGTGAGGGTCTGAAAGCGTTTTATGTAAATAGCTTCGGGACAAACGTATCTCCTGTGTAAATAAACATTACCTGCCGATAGGCCTTCGTGATATAAACGCTCCAATATACATTTCAAATATTAAAAACCTAGGTTAACGCGTAATAATTTTGGACAAAATTATTGTACCCACTATGTATAATCAAAGATGAGGTTTATCGTCATTGTTGTTCTCGTTACGAAAAAATAATGTAAAATGAAGGCAAATTTGTAAAGAATTTATATTATGTTATGGCCAATGTAGCTAATAATATATTATAGGGTGTACCAAAATGTCACCAGCCACACTAACCACCCGACAACTCTTACTCGAAAATGAAACTTTACGATACGAAAAAAAGTTTTTTGTTACAAATATATCTTGCACAATTAACTAAATGAAACATTTTTTGAATATTTTTAACTATAAGAAGACTTGCTTTACAATTTCAGAGATGAGTTTCAGCTTTTGATGTTGAGAACTAATTAAAAAGTTTGGTTTGACAAGTTTTCATATTATCCATGAAAATATCTGTTCATAAAAAATTATACTTTAAATTATACGATTTGATAAATATAACATAAAAAGTCAATCCATCGTATAAAGTAATGAAAGAAATTTGATTTTATTATATCCTTCCAACTTTACATAATACCATCAAGTATTCACGATGAGCTGTGATTTTTAAAATGGATTGCAATAAAGGTGATTTTTATGTGTTTTGATGGAAATTTAAAGAGTTCCGTTTGGAATCGGCTCTTAGAAGATTTAGGAGATATTCGCGAAATCGGAAACCATTTCGTCGGATCATTTTCCAATAATCTTGGATTTCACGCTTCCAGATGCCATATTGGCGGTAAGATAGTATTTGTACAAATATACGGTTACATTTCTTGTTGTATATTATATTTATAGCCTGTTTATATCATGTTTATTTCGAAAATTTACCAAAGTTTTCTTGTATAATTTGTATGTCTCTAGAGAAAACGCTTTAAATTTAGCCTGAGATGAACGTTTTAATGTAAACTAATTTGTGAAAGTTAAAGATTTTAATATACTTAACTACAGGATGAGGAAGAGGAGGTTATTTTAATCAAAGTCAATTCTGAAATATGATTTATTAACTCTTACATATATATATATATATTAAAATTATAAAGATGAAGAGTTTGTTTGTTTGTTTGAACGCGCTAATCTCAGGAAATACTGGTCCGATTTTAAAAATTGGTGTTAGATAGCCCATTCATCAAGGAAGGCTATATTATATATTTTATCACCACGCTGAGAGCAACTGGAGCGGAACCACGCGGGTAAAACCGCGGAGCGCAGCTAGTAGAAAATACACTGTAACTTGAATAAACTTTCATCAAATGTATTGTTGATTCTTTCTCTAGTATAAATAAATAAAAATATCGTTGGCCACTTTAATTAACTTGGTTTGTTTTATTTCTAAACAAAACTATGTACGTTGCTTCGATGCTATTTCAAACATTTGTAATATCCCATTTCAGATAAAATTGGGTCACGATATCTACGTATATTAGCTAGGATTTTAGTGTAACATTTGTTTTTATATTTAAAACGAACTAAATGAAAAGCATATATTTTATTTTTGTTAAAAGCCCATTTTTCTTACTTTCTTTTTCTTTACATGTAATCAAGAGAACACTAAAACAATGCAATACATCTTTAACCTCTGAGTTTCCTAAAATAACACTATAATCCCAAAAATAACCGAAAAACACCACATGTATTTTCACACAGAAAATGCTTAAAAATATCCATATAGTAGTTATCTCGGACATTCCAAACATACTCCAATGTAATTTATAGATGCGTTATATTATATGTGGTCTCGCTTTATACACGAAACATCAAATATTAAACATAACTTTTAACAATTCCACATTATGTTTTAATAAATATTCATTTGCGCAAAAACCTCTGTTATGCAAACGATACCCAATCACTTGTATTCCAATTTTCGCTGCAAAGTAAATATCTATTAATATTTCAATAAACTGATTGATTGAGTAGTGATTGCTATGCGAATTTCCTTCATTTTGATGTTCATATTTGATTTATCATACTTTTGCCATCCATATTGAATTGCATTCTAATTATTTCAGTGATAAGTTTCATTGCAATGTAATGATACATTTTTATTGGTTATCTACTCATCAGAAATATAATATGTATTATATATTTTATATTGAACAGCGTGATAGAGTTTTTCATTTTAACTATTGAGCAAATTACTCTTTGAGAGCATTTCTCACTTCCCTTAATAAATCTTACGACAACTGTGTACCCTAAAATCTAATAGCCATTAGAAACCCCAGAGGTATACAAAATTGATTGCAGTTGTGGCGTTCGTGCACCTGCTCGACAAAATGTATTATTTTAACAATACGTAAAATATTATACTTATTTAAAATTTTAACTGAAATAAAAAAAAACTATCACCAAGATCGTATTTATACCGGATTAATGTATCGTATCAAATTATATCGGAAATTAAACAAAAAAAAATGGGTTGCTACAAACGACGTTCAGGCAAAATATTTGGGTTACCTATTTTATAAATGTATTTCTAAAAGTGTTGTAGGTAACATACTTCTAGTTTTACTTGTAATATAATAACGTTATGCATTTATATTTAAAATCTTAAAATACTTAATGAATGTGTATTGACGTAATTACCTACAATAAATAAGTAGAGTTAACCCACAAGTTAACCAATAGGTAATGAAATATCGCCTGTATGGTTAAATAGTGTACATTTTTATACAAACTTTATGAAAAGGGTCGGCAATTCTTGGATATTAGAAGGGACCAATTCTGACCCTTTTGTTTATTGAATAATTTGTTTCAGCAATAATTCATGAACAGACCGATCCTATTGTTGTCATAATGAATAGATTATTGTATCCACATTTTAGTAGTCTAAAACTCATATTTCCAAAATGAAACATTTATAGGAAATATTGTGATAAAGGTAATTTACCTTTCCGAATTTTTTATACCTATCTATGACGAGTTACAGTGAAAGTATTTGTGAAGCTTCTCATTAACGCATTACAAAATATTAATAAAGAGCGTGTGTGCCGAGCACATGTGTCAGAAGTGAAACTTCTTTGGCAAGATTCAAGGATACAAAAATTGTCGCCTTAATCCATGATATGGCGGTATTGCCATGACGCTACCTTGAAATTTTCTCTCAACGCGCCTAAATAAGTTTCACTCCAAAAAAATAATACTAAAATCTCCAACTAACATCCTTTCCTTCCTTTCTGTTCATAATATATTCTCTGAATATAATTTATTTTGATAAACATAACCTCTTGTAATTATCTACTAAGCGATAAAGACCACGTTATTAAACTTTCATTGTAATTGAATGTTGTGTTAACAGGAAAATAACGGTAAATTAATTTAAAATACAGAACACAAACCTTCGCGAGCCGTAAAAAATTAATTAAACAGTTCTCTTTAGTGTTATCTCTGTTCAAACAAAGCTTTTGCGTTGCTTTTTTTTTACAATTTCGTTCATCCTAATTAAATTTACTTTGCCAACAAATAGAATTGAGCATTCAGATGAACCTAGAATCAGTTGTGCTTTTAAGATCTTAAACAAAGCTATGCTTTGAACTGACTCTCCGTTATGTTGCTTCTTCCTTGGTATCACAAAGGAAATTCACGTCTTAAAATATCCTTTACCTAAATTTTTACTCTAGTTTAAATTCTCCAGGTATTTAGTTACTAAATCGGATTTAATACCCACTGGACTTACGACTACGAGCGTTACCAATTTTATTAGGAAATTGTCTTTCTATTAAGATCCGAGATTCACAATTTATATTAAATCTGTTTCGTTCCCTAGTATACCTAATGTAAAAGATAATAACAATTTAATAGAATTTGTATCAATTTTTCATCATTTGGCGTTGTGATATCCTGAATTTCTCGGAAATATCATTTATTTTTTTAGTATTTCTTAGACAGTATGTTTTGATTGAAATATGGTCATACTTCAACTATTAAGTCTTGTGACTCTAGATTCTAGTATGAGCTACGCTATTTCTATACTTTTGTAATTTATATAAAAAAATATCTAAAAATTAAGACACATCTTATTGTCGACTTACTAACACGGCCGCTCTGAAGTCCACAAGGATTTCGTCCTTATTACGATACATAAATAAAACATGCATGAGCCTCTTTCAAAGATAATGCTTCTTTCGTGTTTCCCCAACACTTACCCAAACATGATAAAAACGTATATGTAACGTAAACGTCTACTATTATAGGCTTTTAAGCAAACAATAAAATTATACTGAATAGAAAAGATTTGTAAGTTATATGGCTAGTCCTTTTAGAATGTTTTTAGTATTTTTTTAAACATATTTTTTTTGGGCAGTTATGTGTTCAACGTGGCTATGAAGGTATGTGTATAATTTCTATAATATGCTATACAATTTCAGTGAAGTGAAGGTTCTTCAAATGCTTTAACAATATTCTACTGAGAAAACAACATCTATGTGAATGTTAGTAGATAGAGAAAAAAAATAAGAAGATAAAAATATGGGATATAAATATTAAAAAAGTAAAAGATTATAAATCATGGCCGTGACATGTTTAGCTAACATTATACGAAAATTATATTTAAATCCTTTGAGAAAGAAGCGAAAATTTAAGCGAATATAAACAATCATTAATCATGTTGTTCATTACATAACCTTATATTTCCAAAACATATTGTACTCTTTGTGAGCATGAAGAATTACTGCGGAGTAGCGTCAAAGAGAATCCGTCTCATTAGAGTAATGTCGTAAACGTAATGAATGGAATTTGGCCAGTAGTGGCGAATTCATACCGGCCTATCACAGTAATGCCGCATAAGTTTGTTCACAAATACACATTACAAGATATTATATTATGAAAGAATTTCTGTTTTAATTTATAAATTCCGAAAAGATTTATCTAATTATTATTAAATTATTTGGATTCTTCTCTCCGTCGTCGTTGGTCGTGTATATGAAATACTTATAGTTATATAGGTACACTTATATATTATACTTATTGAAAAGTTTTTTTTATGTTCCAGCACAACTAGCACTAACAAATCAAATCTCAAAAAATATAATAAGCAATATCAATAAATAAATAATAGTAATTAGCAACGTAGGCTTTGGTTAACATATCACCATAATTTATGAAAATACACCATATAAAATTTTCAAGCAATTTTCCGGGTAAAATTCCGCAGTTCAAAAACTTATCTTTTTTAAACACTACCTATCTATATCATTATGACGCTACTATGCGCGAGCTTTTTTATCATTCTGCAACTGAAACATAATGGAGTGTAGAAGGTATTATTAGAGAAATCTGAACTGTGTGTAGAATTAACAATGCACAAAACTATTCTATTAAAATATACAGGTAACCGTGGATTAGAAAATGAACCGAATATGCACGTCGAATTTCATTTTGAACGGGTTTAGCTGGCATGTTTTGATATAAATGGAATTCAAAACCAGTATTGCGCAGTAAAACATGTACCTAATACAAAACTGGGAACACGATCCGCGCTATTCCGTGGGATGTTTGTTAGTCAATTATGCTTTTAATGAAATTCTAAATATTTCTGTTTTGCTAAAATATAACTAATGCTTCAATAATGGTATCTCTCATTCGTGTAAAACCTGATAGGTTATGTGAAGGCTTCATTGTCTTATTATTCCATGTTACATTATCTAAAAGCGTATTATTAACAGAAATATCTTGTTTATGTTCATAAACATAAAAACGTATATGTAATTAATATAATCTCGATGTATTTAGGATTAACTTAATATTATACCATTAGAAAAGCTTTTACTTAGTCTCTGACCAATTATTCTCGCTCATTTTCAGTTCAAATTAGCCAAGATTAAGAAACGACTACTTGAGATCGTGTTAAACTTTATCTAGATACATGATTTAGAAGACTACTCGTCTAGTACTAGAACCCACGTCTCGTTTCAATGTAAAAAGCTAATATCATGAGTAATTAAGGTACAAAAAAGCGAGCTATTTAGTGTAATGCGTATTGTAAGTGTGTTACTATAAAAAAAAAACTTAGGTACAAAATTACCCACTGAGCCATGGAATTGATAAAATATACAAAAAATCACCTCGATAGATTTCAAAGCATTTCAAAGTTATCTGATAGTATCTGATGCTCGGTGCATCCTGCATAATATGCTTCATGTGACGTATTTGCATGTGAAGAGAGAAATCGAAGCTCACTGAAGGCTATCTCTAAATACTAGATAGCTATCGAGAGATTTAACGAACTAAGACCAAACTTCGTAATGATAGAAGGTTTAATGGAGATTAAGCTATTTTACGAGAGGCTCCAAATACAGTAAAACCTTTACAATATACCTATCCCATGGTGACTACCAAAACTATTAGACTGTAAAGTTTATCTTCCCTAATATTTTATTTTAAAGACATTATTCATTCAAGAGGATTAAATTAGTTTTGAATTGAATTTACATAATTCCCTATATTTTTCTGTTTGCGAGTTTTTCGTAGGTGTTTATGCAATAAATAAAAATATTCCAGAAATAACTTTTATTACAGCAAATTGAACAACTAAATTACTCTAGATTGCTCGGAGATTACTCTGGCTTCCTATTATTAAAAGTATGTTCAAGAACTAGTAGGTTGTTTGTGTTTATTTCTGTGTAATCCATCCTAACATTATACCCTTATGTAATAGTATTGCTCTGTCTACCCTTTCACACCAAAATCGCGTAACCAATTTTGATGACATTTGCAACAAAGAGTGACGAGAGCATAGGAAATGAATATACAATGAATGCCATAAAAAATCCAAAATATCCAAAAAAATTATAGTTCCATCAGGCAAAAATATTTTCTGAGAACATTAGAGCTTTTCATATGGTAAAGTAATTCTATTGAATCTATGTATTGAATATTTACTTATATTCATCTATTTATGTTTCAATATGTTACTCCTATTTATACTTAGATCTAGAAAAAAATACATTGACGTAGACACTCGTAAATTTTATAAATAAACTCAAACCGTTGTTCCCTTGCAGCTGACATTTTTTAGTCACTTCATCACACAAAGGCTTGTTAAATGCAGCTTGTAATCCATACTTAATATTATAAATGCGAAAGTAACTCTGTCTGTCTGTCTGTTACTCAATCACGCCTAAACTACTGAACCAATTTGCATGAAATTTGGTATGGAGATATTTTGATACCCGAGAAAGGACATAGGATAGGTTTGGGAAATCCCACGGGAACGGGAACTATGCGGGTTTTTCGTTGACTGCGCGGGCGATGCCGCGGGTGGAAAGCTAGTTGATTATAATGTTACAACGTTCGATTAGTTACCCAACAAGAAGTGTTTTCCATTCGCATACGAGTCTAATAAGAAAGACTATGTAATTTGGATGACATACTATTATATTTAAAAAATGTAATAACTTACCTATTGCTCATCATAAGAAGCTACACGCTACATATTTCAGTTCATTTTTAAAGTACATACTTACCACATAGTTCGATTTTTCATCATATTTTTTATCCAGAAGAAACAAGGCCGGGATACAAGTATTATATAAGTAGTCTCGTAAATATGCGGCCCATTTATGCTATTTGCTGCTAAATGGTTCGTTATAATTACTAAAAGCATTTTAATGGAACGAATAAAACCTTGAGTATATGCGCGACTATATTGCGTCGCTAGTTTCTAAAATGCAGCAAAAATTTGCAACAACTAGTTCAGCATTGGTTTTCATAGTTGGAACTTTCTGACATAAATCTAAACATGTTTCAAACTGGAAGTATGCAAAAATCTGGCCAACGAAAGCTGCTCAAGTGTTACTTAAACAAAATGAAATGAAAACGTTTGTATTTTACGCCATGTAAGTGTCTAATGCATTAATAACATTTATTGGAGAAGTCCTTATTTTCTTGCCGTCCTTATTTAACCAATGGTATGATACCAATTTAAAGTCATCTAAAAATAAACAACTTAGTAGGTAGGCTATCAAAGTATCGATTGCCTTATCGTCAGATGACAAAAACAATTTCCATTTAAAAAACAATAGAATCCTTAGAGAGACCACCAAAACCCCACATTATGTTCCATAAAAACCGCTTTGTCTTGAGGAATTGAAAGTAACAATTTATATTTTGTTGGCAGCAATATATTTGCTATGTTTCTGTCCCCGGGGAATGTTCTGGAACATAATAACCGCGTACACTCGTTTATTTATTAATTTCACAAAAATTCAGTTTATTTCTTGTGGCAATTTTTCTGTGTCCTTTTTCTGTTTTTTTTTTTTTCATATTTTTAATTCTATAACTTTTAGATCTTTTCCATAAATGTTTTTGATAACTGAAAATAAAAGGTTATGAATCAGCACCTTCAACAATAATACCCTTCATTATTAAAAAGCAATTTTTTAACAATTTTTTAACCATTTCATCCTAAAAATATCGCAGGTAAAATATAATACAAACCAACAATTGAAATGATACAATGCGTGCAGTTATATCTGTATTCGTTGATATTTATTTTTAGAACAGATCAATACCTACTGTCTGAGTGCCCAAATAACCAGATTACAAGAAGGTTACCAATCTGTGGAATTAAAATATATCTTTTATATATTTTTCAGAAAGGAATCTTGAATGCTTACTTTGTAGAACTCGGGTACATATTCACGTATTGTACCTATACAAAAGTAAAAACTACACATATTTTTATGTAAAAAATATTGCAACAAGTATTTAAAATAAAAACTTGAGTACGTCAATATCGTTTGAATGATGATTATTTGTTTTGAAATCGAAACATTGAATTTACTAAATAGACTGACAGATCGGATGATTGAGTGACTTGACTACATTGTGCATGAAATTAACACATTCAAATACATAAATCCAATAGATATATACTTATAAAAGCGTTGTATTAGTTCATAAATCAAACATAGTCGTATATTCTGGTAAATTTTAGAGCCAACACTTTCAAAGTACTAGCCTATAATAAAATTGATGCATGGAAAGTTTCAGGAAAACTAGAATTCAATTTTCCTGCCATTGTAAAAATACTCGATTATGCGCAGATATTTGTATACAAACCCTCAGATAAAACCCCCTCTATTATGTAAATTTATCTATTGGGGATTGACATTTTTTCTTGTAAGGTTCTTTCTAGGTCGTGTAACTTGTCACCCTCCTACTGTTTACATAAATAGTCTAATACAGAAACGTGCAGAGTGTATTTCGCTGCAAGAAATTTGTTAAACTTTATTTCAAAGTATTTTAAGACTGTGAAAGATTGTGCGGAGAAAGAACTTCGTAAGTTAATTACATCAAAACTTGGAGACTTATCAAAATTTAATAAAAGAATGTTGTATCTATTTTTTATATCTATTTCTTATAGTGCATGCAGTGCTCATTTTTTATTGGTTGTCCATCATGTTCTATATTTTTTGTGTATTTTTTATGTAATTTCATCGATGTACAGCTGCTAATGAGCCTTAATAAATAAATAAATAAATAAAAGTATCAAAAATATATTCTGTATATTATTGGGTAACAATTTGTTCTTGATTTAAATTTAAACTGTATTTCATTTATATTATAAAACATCATGAAACAATATCACAGTATATTATTATCTATAATTAAGTACCGTAAATAACTCCAAAGGACCACACTTGTTTTATTTGTTAGGGAACCCTGTTTGTTGCTCGGCACCTTTAAAGAGCGTGTACGAGATAAAAGTTTTTGTTCATAACACGCAATGCCCTTTAGAAATATATTTTGCAACGTTTCCCACATTTTCATAACAGCTACTTCATATTTGTTCCACTTTAATTTTAAGCTACACACTTTTGTACACTATAAGCTCGTTTAGCGTTCATACTTTATGTGACCTTTACCTTTTTGCATTTCCATTGCAAAACTCTATCGTAAACTCAAAAACTTCATAATTAAACCAAACTGTATGACCATAATCACCTTATAACAAATTGCTAATTAAACCAATTATTTCTGCTCTATATCTGTGACACAATTACGAGCGAACCATCCGTGAGCTTAAAACTCCGTATCATTTGCCTTTCCCATTTCAAGAACATTATTCACTAGTAAATTTTAATCCCCGACCGCACGCCAGTTCGACAGCTTTGAATACTAATGACTCCACTAATTACTAAGACCTTTTCAATAGGCTCACTATCAATAAAATAAGATCACATCCCCGTTTAAATTGGCATCGGGGCCATTCAACGTGATTGGTGGATATATGTTGCAAAAGACTATTCATGCCGTAATTGGTGTATGTATAACAAAAGTAATCCTGCATTGGGCGGAATATTCAGTCGGTTGCTAATTAACTAGAGTGAAAAGCCACTGAAATGATTCGATGCATCACAAAGCTCAATGGGCAGGTTTGGACTATTCGACGCATATCGTGTGTATGATTATTTTAACCGCATTTTATGTTAGAGTAGAGTTATTGAATTTAAAGTTCGAATATTATGACATTGTTTGCTTTTTATAAAAGGCTTTTAATTGAACACTTCCGATTCCGATTGCATTCTGGTGCGATAATAACTTAAATTGTACTTTGCTACTTCGATCAAAATTGCCATCCTTGATAAAAAATATACTACCTACATAAATTAATATAAAATTTATATATTGACAATCTGACGTCATCAAATTTATATTAACTGAATGACTGAAAAACTGGAGTTAAAGCATTATTGAATAATTTCATTCAAAATTCAGTAAATTTGTTTTTTTTTTTTTATACACGAGACATTTCGACATTATGAATAACATAATTAATGTCGGGAACATTTCTCTCGAGTGCTGTAAATTATGTTACGGGAATTGTTTCCATTTTATGGAACAAAATGGTCCAAGTAGAATACTTTGGTGGAATTTTTTTATTTTATATATTACTAGCTTACCACCCGCGGCTTCGCCCGCTTTGTCTAAAACCTAATAAATTATACAGGGTTACTTGTAAAACACCAGCAACCTCGCAGGACAAGATAGTTAACATCATAAGTAACAACATTTGTTCTACGACTTTTGGCATAACGCAATAAATTATTTTTAAATGATTTTTTAAGCTTTTATTGTACTCTCCTAACATTTGTAGGTCTATGTTCTATTCATTATCGAAAGGACGACGCGACGCCCCCTTCCCCCTCTCGTTCGCTTCTTGTTTACGTTATTTTTGGGATGCGCGTAGAGTTCATAATATTCAAACGGAAAATTAAATGAATATTTATTTTTGTATGAAAATAAAATCTAACAAATTATCAAAAATCGTAGAACAAATGTTGTTACTTACGATGTTAGCTATCTTGTCCTGCGAGGTTGCTGGTGTTTTACAAGTAACCCTGTATACTAAAACCTTCCTCTTGAATCACTCTATCTACAAAAAAACCGCATCAAAATTAATTGCGTAGTTTTAAAGATTTAAGCATTTAAAGGGATATAGGGACAGAGAAAGCGACTATGTTTTATATACTATGTAGTGATTATAATATTGCTCATCCACCTTGTCAGGTCTACCCTGGAATAAAAAGTAGTTATATATGGATACTAGAATAATAACGACAATGAAACAATATAATTAATGAAATGGGTTTTCAGACGAATAATCCTCCAACATTTATGTATAAAGAACATAGCCTGGAGGTATACAAATACAGCAAAATATGCAGCTTCAAAAGTTAATCAAATAGAAATGTTAAAAAATTCTCTGTATTAATGAATTTAACAAATGTGTGCTATTTTTAGATATTTCAAAAACCGTAACTTGAATTATTTGTTCTCAATTACTATGGACGCATTAAGTTTAGTTTTTTTATTTAGCCATTTCATCGACATTCACCAAAAAGCTCCGTGCTACGTCGTTCAAATAAATTATTTTACCATCAACATTTGTTCTATTGTCTCGGTTAAGATTTAATAAAACCAAGAGAACATTATTCTTGAAAAATCTGTCCAAAATATGTTTTTCTTGAAATAAAAGGATAAACCCTTAAAAGCCTATTATTAGCCGCCTTAAGTCCATTTCCCAAGTTAAACATTTTTGACCCAGCTTAGAGCAACGGTCAAAGGTCTTTAAAGGTGATATAAAAATAAAGATTGCCTTCGTATATAAACTTACATTATTATCCTACGAATTTTCCTAATATAATTTAACTTTGACAGGCTTCATTTGGATTTATGAAGCCACTCATACAAACTGGTTCACTTTTTCGGATGAATGAAAGTCTGATATAGAAGTTTATATTGTAACCCATTCATATATTTAGAGAAAAGGATTTCAGGAGAGTTAACTCAGGGATTTGTAATAAAAATTGTTTATCTTCGTCAATAACAGTTATTTCTAATTTAAGGTACAAAATAACGGTGTTTGTAATACCTAGTGTGTGTAATTTTGAATATGCCTTAATCTTTAATCTAATAAAAACTTCACAGAGTAATTTTCGATATCTACCAAACAA
>CAJQZM010040490.1:7998-46059 GCA_907164665.1 Colias nastes | reverse complement strand
ACGAGATTTCGAACGTTTTGTGGGGAGTTTCGCTACTGTTTGTGTATGAATACCGTAAATTAAAAAAGTATTTCTTTAGAGAATTGGGACCAATAAAATCTATTATGCAATTTAACATCTAGCAGTAAAATCATCAGTCCTTTGAACCTTTGATTTTTCTGTATGAAATTATTTTCTTCGTACATCGTGTGCACTCACTCTACATGAAGTAGAATTTCGCTTCGTTTATATCAACGAAGAATAAACATTTTAATAAATATTTATGATAATGCAAGCGTTTCCTGGAAGCAGATATCATTGGTATGCGACAGAATTAAAAATGAATAGAGCTGACGACGATGAACCGGAAAGGCGACAAATGAATACCGAATATTCACATGAAAATATAGGTAAAAGTAGTTTGTGTTTTTTAAGGTAATATTATACAAACATTTCTATGAAAATAGAGGATACTAGTCTTTATTTTATCATCACAAACAATCTAGGAGAAAAATAATTAATAGAAAAGAAAGTATCTAAGCAATGAAAGTATTTTTCATTATATCATTTTAAAACCTCAAAAGTAATAGAGAATCGCAAAGGGATTGCATAAACTTCATCTGTGTAGTGAAATCACGTTTAAAGCTACATTATAATACACGTTTAGTTTTTATTTTTACGTAAAGAATTAGGAATTTTAGTGAAATACTGAACACTGATTATATTATCTAATTATATATTTGTTTCCAATAGGACTATAATTACTCAGCAATTAGTACAGCTAATAAATGGTTATTAAAACATAACTCGCAAACTAATTAAATGTACTAATCAAACCGTGAATGGAAATTAACTAATAACAAGTACATAGTACAATTTACACTCTATTCTGTAATAAAATTATTAATACTTAAATGGTAATAATAAAAACTATTTATATAGCACATAGTTTCATATGTCTTATAAAAATAATTCTATTCCTGTCTTTCTTTAATCTTAGATACTCGTAAGTTTGTGTTTTCATTGAATTACGTTACATCATAATATTCAGCCTATCTTCACGAAACAATGCATATTTTAGCATAGTTGAATACAATACATTTACGATGCTGCGAGTCAGATGGTGCATTTAAAATAAAGACGGTTTAAACTCCTTTTTACATATAGATATTTTAATACATACTTGGGAATAAAAATTCTATTTCACGGTTGTTTCGCTACAATAAGATTCAACACATGGTATTGTGATATTGGTTCTTAAAGGAAATGTTTTTCTCAAGAGCGCGATCGAAAGTTAATTCAAAATGTAATAGATTTTTTGTTTTTGATTTAAACAATTCAATTCACGTGTCCCTAAAATACGCTTTTACGTCATTAAAAATAATTAAAGACAAAATTGAGAATTCTCTGTAGCAGCATTCGTTTTGAAATTCATGCTTTCAAATGTAAAAAAAATTAACATCTGAGGATAAAAAAAAATAACAATTCAATGATATAACTTGAACCCTTATCTTACAACTGACCTTTTGTTTTAAATGTATTGAGCTTGTAACATGTCACATTACTAGAAAGGTGCTTTGTAGTTTAAACAATATCTATATTACCAATTCACTTCGATAACATAAAAAGTATAATCGAAATAGATATCTTCCTTAATGTGTCAACCCTCGTCTAAGAAAAGGGAATTTAAGCGATCCGTTTGAATGTCTCAATAGAAGAACAGTTATCAGTGCTTTTGTACCCTTGGGTAAACTTAAATAAACTTTACCATTACTCTTGAGTTCATGGTAAAGTTTAAGGAATACATTTTTTTTATATTTATATTACCTACTAGCGGTCCGCCCCGGCTTCGCCCGTGGTACCTACATGTTTAAACTATCCTATCTCTCAAGTTGGATCGAACTGCACATGGTGTGCGAATTTTATTATAATCGGTTAATTGGTTTAGGAGTCCATTGAGGACAAACATTGTGCCACGAGATTTATATATATCTATTAAGATATGTATTTCATACGAACCTAAACTAGATTTTTTCCCATACCCATTTTACATGTACCCACTTTTTATTTCTCAAGCCTGATGATTTAAGATTTGTTTCAATTGATTCGATTTCCTTTCTCTAAAAAAAAAAAAAAGAAAATTGGTTGTCTGTAAAGTCGGTTTACTGACGATAGTTGAACGTGACAACGGCCTATTGTGCTTCTTTGTCGCTCGTTCCGCGCTCTCGCTTGCACTTCAAGCCTACATGGAACGCCTCAGAGCGAGGTAACGCCGCATGAGTCATGTTTTTTCGGGCGTGCAGCCGGCTATCGAATTATAAGACGTTGTCACGTCAAAAATAAAAAAAAATCGTAACTATAAGAAACATTTAACAATAATCCATAAATAATTAATTGATAATGTGCTGATACTGTTTAAAATATTTGCGCTTGATAAAAATAAATTGAATAGCAAGTCTTGGTATCCGAAGCCAAATAGATAATAGTAATAATTACTCTATATAACTTTGGAATGGAAAACTCCATCTACCACAGTTAATATTGCTCAGTGTCCCCCTGGACTCTAGAGCTTTGCTCATCCACTATAATCAGATATAATTTGTAGATATTAAAATATATACCAAGCGTGAACAATTTTGAACTAATTATAATATTTGCACAAAGCAATCAATCAAGTATTGTGAAGCTTCTAATAAACAATGGCACATTGTTAAAATTTCGTTGGTTTCACTTGCAGGCCGCGTGATGATTTCCTATAATTGACGATAATAATAACTTCATGTGGGCTTCCTTAGCGATTTCTTTGATTAATTCTGTTCAAGGCCGCACGGAGGCTGTGTTCCCGATACGCCTCGTATTTATGCGGAGCGACGAATTAATAACATTTAGTTATGATTTCATGTAAGCGGTTTATTAATTGCTTTCATGACTACGCTATTCATCATATAGGCGTGTTTTGATGTTAAATAGATATATTATAGGTTAACTATGTTGTATTGTTGTTTTATTGCTTTATGTTTAAGAAAACAAATATTTTTATCAAAAGTAGCACATTTTTTATCCTTTGTAGTACATACACCATTAGCCAAGATTGACCCAGAATTATATTACATACGCTATATACCTATTTTTATAATTTTTTTTTGCTTTTATTTGTTGTATCAGGAGGAAATGGGGCGTGCAGCTTGTTATAAAAACAATATACATATATTGCAAACGCCCTAGGAGGTGTTATTTTTTTGTTCGTTTCAATAATATAACTTTAATTATTCGCTCTCTTTGAATAACAGACTGCTCCAACAAATATTATTTTAGGTTTGGAGTGCCATCCACCTGCTTCTACGAACTAAATCTAAACGAATAGTATCCCTGTAGAATTTCGTTTGATTTAACTTTAAAGTGGTGCCAAAGGATTACTCCAAATTACGTTGCACATGACGCAATTTTATTTGGAAATTATTTTGCTTGGATGATATAAAGAAAAACATTTATAATATTTATAATATTGTATTGTAATAATTTTCCTTTTAAAAGTAATTACTGGTTAAAAATAGTGTTACAATACGCTTCGATAAATTTCATTATAAAGATTCCTACAATATTAATTATATTCATTGCTTAAGAAGCTTAGTCGCAACCAAATAAATAAACAGGCTTAGTAAATATAATACAGAAACTTGTTGAGCAAGGTAAAAGAAAATTGTGGGAATAAACTGTAGGCATTATCTAGCTCAGCAGTACTGAATCACACTGGATTAAACGACGGAAGACGTTTTGTTTAATTGTAAAATGTGGTTGAACATTTGAAAGAAAAATAATGATTTTGTTGTTTATGATTTCGTGTATTTTGCTTTCGAGAAACAATTTAAAACTAATCGTAGATAGATCATTGTATTAATTATTGAAATTACACATATTTAATCAGACAGACGTGTTAGGATTTTAATATGAGACAATTTTAAGAGTAAGTAATAAAGATCATAACATGACCACGACTCACAATTTTTAATGTTATGAAATGAATTGTTAAGAATAAAAAGGCGCGAGGATAAACGCTATAATTTGTGAAAGAAAGTAGAATGAATTGGGAAGGTGGTGATTTTATTATTAAATGCGAAATATGAATAAACAATTAATCGAATAAAATGAAATACCTACTAAAGTATGTACATTAAATATCAAAATTGAAAACGAGAATTTCACATTTTAATAAAGTATAACAATATAACATAATATATAAAGGAAATTGTTTAAATTATTTTCATTATTTAACATTTCAAAGGATATATTACATCGCTATCTAGGACAAGTTCAAAGGATTGAGAAGTATGTGAATATACTGTTTCGCGGAATGTTTAGCATTCAATTGACATTTTGTGACAGCCAATAAAATTTCAATATCGCTATTGGAAAATATCAGTAATAAGAAAATAATTCGTGACTACATACACCCTGTCTTCACCCGTGTTATTACTGCATAACAGAAAGAGTAATATAGGTAAGTAAGTAATTTAACATGTTTAGGAATCTACCGTAATTTTTTTAACGCTTGCATTATGTATAAAAATAAATATATTTTTTAATATATTTTAATTGTTTATAATTACTTCACAATAACATAAAATACACACCTGATTTGGTCCGGTAAGGTTCAACCCGCAGGAGTTGCAACGCAGACATTCCTCGTGGTAATGATTGTTGTCGTACAATGGTGATGGCTCTGTTTTAAAAATAAAGAGATGAGAACAAACAAATCAGAAACAATTATATTTTAAATTGAAATATCTTCGCAAATTTAAAAACTGCTAAAAGTAAGAACACAACTACAAATTTACCGAATTTTTTTCTTAGATGACAAATTCATCGTGGTTTTTAAACAACAAAAAAAAACTAATATTCTTTTTAACAATTCCATCGCTATTATGTAACAAAAAATTAATAAATAACACCAAAATTGTTTTAATAAATGACATATTATTAAATTCTTGGTTAAAAAGACTTTCCAGACTTCGCGGCATTTTTAAAAATGGAATAGCCGCATTTTACTTTTTAAAAAAGTTATTGGACAATGGCCTATACAGACAAGTTGAACAAATTAATTATATTAAGTAAAAAAAATTGCATTCAGTCTTTTTTGATGTCATCATTATATTTATTTTAACCTAATTAATCTAATTTATTACCTACAATTATAAATTAAGAAAATAAATTGGTACATTTTTTAAATCATATGACGTACTGGCCACTAAAAATTTAAAAAGGAAATTGTAGGTAACATAAACAAGAGCAAATAATATACGACTTGAAACCTTTAATAAATAACAACGAGATATGTGTGCCAAATCGGTAACCCACTGAAAGAGTGAAAGCGATTTTCTTTTGGCGCAATGCCAAAGGGCATATTGGTCTCGCCAGGAGAGCTGCCAAGTTTTGTGGACCTTTAAAATTTTAAAGCAAAACTCATATCGTACGGTATTAGTATACTGAGCTCTCAAGTTTTTTAATAAGAAATTATTTGACACTGTGATATTCCGCTGGATATTTTAATAAGCTATATTATTTTTCACGACGAACAAATTCTACGTAATAGTCGCTCTCACTAAGTGAATTTACAACTTCCGAACGTAAAGTTTAAAGATAATAGGTATACCTACTACATTAGTTTCAGCGTTGCTTGCTAATGTTGAAGTTGTGTAATTTAATTTCATATTCTGTATAGGGACGCTATTTAATATCTACTGTACCTATCTGTATTTTAAAACACATTATGTAGTAGGCACCGATCACATTAATGATAGCATAAAAAGCTACCTGTATTTTTATTGAAGTATAAAACGAAAGCAATAGAAAGATGGGCTGTAATTAATGACCTCGTAGGTAGTAAAGTGGGCGGTAAATAGGTATTTTCATTTCTTTTTTTATTGCACGAACCAGGGAGTCCGCGATGTTATTTTAAATGTAACAGCCCATTTCACGAGTTAATATTGTTTCAATCATTTTTTCATGTGTTTAGAAATATAAATTAATATTCAGAAGGATTTTGCCAGTTTGAATTTAATTTTTTATTCATAATGAGAATATGGAATAATGTTATCTCATAATACGTATTAATATTTTTATCGAATGTGTATTCAAATGGAAAGATAATTTTATGACTGAAAAGTATTAGTCTCGTAATAAAAAAAAAAAAAAAACAGTTTCTTATGTGTTATTAACAATTAACATCTATGTAAGTATATTATTACTATCAAATCATAATATTAATTAAAGCAATAGTTAGGTAGTTAATAAAAAAAAATAGTTTGACCTTAAACTCGATATTATTGTGGTTGATTTTTTAGCTATTCACATCCCAAATTTTTTTGGTTATTTACAAACCAATTCAAAATCATCATAAATTACATTTCTATTGAAAAGATCGAAGTTATATCAAGAAAAATGTACGAAAATAGGCATTTCTAGTAATTTGAAGACTTACCATATCGTTCCGCCGTTATTTACACACCATTTGTCATATAAAAATGGAATATTCTCTATTCAGAAATAAAAACATTAAATGTAGAGTCAAAATTCAGCGTTCGTTCGAAAATGAAAGTTAGTATATAGGTTAAGTTCACTCCTTGTAAATATTGTTGTACAAATGTCACACCTTTACACTGTTCAAAGGTGTATCACTGAACCACACATTAAATAACTAAAAAATATACGACAATATTAAAAATAGCAAATTCTATGTGATTTTAAACTCATTGTCTGGTTAACTTATTCGTTGTAGCGTCAATTTGACTGAAACTGGCCTAGTTACATCGAGTCGCGATATAGTCGTGTCAATGTGATATCGTAGAGGTTATTCGTTGTGTACGGCACGTCACTTTCGTTTTAGTAAACATGGCAGCGTTAGTGGGCAACAGATGACAGGGCGCGGGCGAGCGAGCCTGCGCCGGGCGTCCCGACTCATCTCATTTCGGTCCCGAGGTCCGCGCGAAAGCGCTACCAATTCAAAGTGACTCACTATTTCTCGTCTGCCAAAGCTTTTACGGATGGCGCCACTGTGCATCCTCTCGAAAACCTTCTCTACCCCGTTCCGCTTTCTCGGCTGAAAGCTTGCGAGTGAAAGAGATGCTGATACGAGCGTAATGATTGGTCGACTGAGAGAGGCGGATGGAAAACACGTGGTGTTCTATTGTAATCGAGTACTATGTTGTTGTAAAGTACAGATGGAAATCCCAACAAAAAGCTCAGTCGAAAGAATCTTCTTTACATAATAGTAGTGAAGTTAGTGTTTTATTATGTAGTTTTTGTAAGCTACTCCTATCCCTTAACTTATTGTAGTTTACCTTTTGTTGTTTTTATATGTACCTAAAGAGCTAAATTAATAGCATAAAAAGTTAAATTAAAAATCTGATTACTCGACATTATTAAATATTAATTTCTACATAGTGCTATATCGAAAAGTATTCATCATTAGATGTCGCATATTATTAAAAAGTTTGTGGAAAATAAGTATAGGCTTTAGTTTCACTGCAGAAATCAGGAGATGTCGCTTTACATAATATACTTAATTTTAATTCTTTCATGTTATTTCACATAACGCAAAAAAATAAAACAATTTTACTCACCCGTCTGTGTACTTGAATCGAAGAAAGTACTTGTTGTTTCAACAGTCATGGTCCCAATTGTGCCGTCTAAAATCTGGGTTGATGAATCTCGGCGACCCCTAGCGCGCATACACGCATCATCGCTTTGTGAACTTTGACGCCTAAAATTTCTGCAACGTATCATTTCTTCTGTTGTTGATTGACGTCGAAAACCCCGTGCAATGAGTATCTCTTCTGTAGTGGATTGCCGCCTGAATATGGTTCTTTCTGGTGGCCTTGCACACGGGCTCGGATCTCGGCTGGAACAAGAGCTTGATTCTGGACTTCGTGCTCGTCCCATTCTAGCACAGGATGCTTGCCTTCTCAGACGACTCCGCCGTCGTGCTGCTGATGGACTTAATTCACCACCTCCCGCTCTATCTGGGCTCAATTGATTCCTTTCTCTTCTAGATCGCGCAGCTGAATCTGGACTTAAAGAATCACGACGAGCTCTTCCAGCATCATCTGGCTCTAAAGAAGGCCGTCGCGTTCCAGGCGGACCAATAGGATCATCGAAAGCGGTAGCTTGTCTTTGCAGTCTTCCTAGCCTACGTTCTGGACTTGCTGCTGCTCTTGAATCACGCCTTGTTCGACCGCATTGTGTCGTGGAATCACGCCTACCTCCCAAGTTAGGCGGTGTTCTACCTCCAGGTGTTGCTTGTGTAGCCTGCGTCGATTGAGACTCTTGCGTTGCTGTACTTATTTGATTTACTTGTGTGGTTGGTGATGCTTGGGTTGTGACAGTATTTACGGTAGGCACTGTTGGCGACGTTGGAGATGGTGTTACTGCAGATGTAATGATAGTCGGCATCGTCATTGATGGACATTCGCCATCTGATCGACTCGGCTCATGTACGGTAACAACCGTTACTGATGGTGGATGCGATGGACCAGGATCTGACGAAGCATCGACAAACGATGGTGGTGCCTGCATTGGGGGAGATGGTCTTCTCTTTTTATGCGTTGCAACGATTCTAGGAGGTGGGGCTACTACAGAATCTCGCCTGTGGCGGTGTCCATCAACAGAATCTCTGCGTTCTTTATCATCACCAGAACCGCGTCTTTTTATACGCCGTTCTCTAGAGGGAATAATTGTTGTGGAGTCTTTTCTTTCAAAATAGTGTGGGTAGTCAGATCTGAAATCTTGGGGTGCTTTTGAATCGCGACGTTTTGACGCCATTGACTTGATGCCAGAATCTGCGGATGAATCTCGCCGCCTTCGCGGAGGAGGCTCGTGGCGCGCCCATGGGAGAGAGCGAGCCAGATCTGCTAAAGTTTCTCGTCGTGATAAAGGCGCCCTTTGACGTCTTGGGGCATTGCTTCCACCACCACCCCATTCTCGAAGAATGTCTGTGAGTTGAGCTAACGATGATCTGCGGCGGCGGGGTCCACCTAAACAAACATTTTCGTTCAAATATGAACATTAATCCAAAGTAATTTTAAATCTTAATTTCGTATTCCGTATATCGTTACTTATTAATTAAAAATATGAAATAATACCTCTTGGCTGGTCGCCATCGGGTTCTGGTGGAGAGAGGCATGAAACTTGAGCAGCTGAGTCCCTTCGGCTGCCCAGCCGCTGTCTGAGAGTTGACTCTTCGAGAGTAGAGCGCGTCAGCTCGTCCCAGCCGTTGCCGCCCGCCCATACCAATCCCACTTGATGGGATAGTATCGGTAGATTGCAAACGAAACATATTGCAGTCATAGTCCTGTTAAATGACGAAACATGTTGTTAATACAGACCACAAATAAATTTATCATAAGTACATTTATTGGTTGAATTATCTTCCATTACTAACTTACGATTTGTTATTTCTAAAATACGAATATGGATACATGGTGGTTGTTCGCGACATACTCGATACACGAACGTAAAACTTTAGATATCGCACTCTTGTTTTCACATCAG
Source organism: Colias nastes (assembly GCA_907164665.1). Taxonomy (NCBI): domain Eukaryota; kingdom Metazoa; phylum Arthropoda; class Insecta; order Lepidoptera; family Pieridae; genus Colias; species Colias nastes. Next base: position 36,534 of record CAJQZM010040490.1, on the reverse strand, counting down.
CGGTCTGATAACTGAACTGGCGACAAGATATTAAATAATAACCGCTCCCATGCGTGTCGACAATATCTATTACACCAATAAACAATTCATGGTCTCTACAAACAGTTTTACCGCTGTCACTATTCAACTACTCATAACATAATCTCACAGAATGTGATTATTTTCTTTACTCTAAAGATTAATTTAAGGCTTCTCCATAATATTGAATTTACTTTTTCCTAATTATTGTTTGTAAATTGTCAATAATCGGTTTTCATACCAATGAAACGCCAATTTGAATGTTTATTTATTATTGTAATATTAAATTATTTCTACGCTATGTTGATAAGCTTATCATAGTCTAGAGGTAGGTTTGAGCGACCCTGCGGGAAGCATACAGAATCATCAAAACGTATTGATAAAGCTACGATATTACGTTGCCAGTCAGCGTGATGTGTTGATAAGCTTATCAGTCGTCTATTCGCCCGAATGACTACTACACTTCGCACATCTAAAAACCATTCGGCACTATGCGAATTATATTGGAAGAGACTGGCGAGGTGGAAACTTCAAATGTGCTCAATCGGTTTGAAATGATTTGTTCAATGAAGTTCAATTTCAATTTATGTTTGATACTACAGCATTGTTTAGCGAAATGTTGATGCTCTATAATTAGATTTGAGAATTGAAGGAAGATGATGCTTTTGTGGAATCACCAAAATATGCAGATACTATAAACTAATGATATGACTTATGAAACAAAATTTGGTAAATAGAAAATAGTGTAAAATAAATTATCTAGGACTAACTAAATTTAAGTATTATATGGTATTATGAACTATAATTATTATGCTATACTATAATTAACATTCCTATAATCTATGTGGTAACTGTAGTCATAAATGATAATAAAATAAGAACAAGTGTGGTTATCACTAATTAATGTTACCCTCAACTAGCATATATTTGTTATTATTATTATTTGTCTTAACTACCAACCTTTGCGTGCTCTATGCAAAGTGTAACTTAGTTCAAAGCGTGTTTTGGTTACGATGTATTGACAAAGCTATACTAAAATACTTCAGAAAATCAAATAGTGCTCGGAACAGTGCAAATACGTACCAACTGGAGAGACTAAAAAGCTTAATATCTATGTTATAAATAGATGTAAGAAGTTTTCTTGGAACTTTTCACTAGTAATCTATTAAATTATATAAGTAATATTGAGTAAGTATTGCTTAATTAAGTATCAATAATGTACGTATTATTATATTTCTATACTTTATAAATACTTACCCATACTTACCTGATCTTATTATAAATCCTTGAAGGTCATCTTAAAGGGCATGAATCTATTTTCATTTAAAATGCTTGCGCAGGTTGCATGTCATTCCTATCATTTAAATTAGACGGCGCGTAAAGCATGGCATGCATCTACTATCTAGGTTCCGCATAGCATGCATATTGTTATTTACGAAGCTATAACCATTAGATAATAATTTGAAAAGCATTGGAGAGTTGGCTAATAAGCCTTTCTAACCTCAAGTTCGACATTCAGTTTAAAATATATTTTAACATAATGTTGTACCTAAATGTTGAAAATAAATATTTACTTATTTATTTCAATTTTGAATTGAAGTTACGTAGACTGTATAGCTTCAGTCCCTCTGTTTTACGTGCATGAATACAAATAAAACTGAGACCAATATTTAATATTTTATGAAAAAATAATTTAAATTCTAAAAACCGTTCAGTCCTTCAAAATATAAATGTGCCATTTAAAACATATATACAACTTTTATACTGATTTGTAAAAGAGCTGTATAGTTCAGGGCAGCCCTGTAAACTTCAACAAGAAATTCACAACCACTTATTGCAACTTAATATTTTGAAGGCGTACAAAATATTTTCAGTGCTTTTTATCTGTTTAGTCGAACGTAAGGTTAGTTGGGCTAACATAGGGCATGCTAGGATTGACATAGGGGACCTGTAGTGGCGCAGACGAGGTGAAGGGGATTGCATCTCGCAAGCCGGGTCATGGGGGCTAGCTCACGTTACCGATATACAATATCACATCAAACACTTTGAACATCTGAAACAATAGGCATTGTATTAGACGTTGTTGTGTGTGTGAGTTTCTGGTTTCGAATGTGGATATGTGTTTGTTTTGTTGTGTATGGAGTTTGTTGTGTACGTATCAAGAGCATAGAGAAGTAGTTGTCATAATTTTTATAAGTTATTTGTTTTTAAAATGGTTGAAGAATTTTATTTTTAATTTTTCATGTAGAACGTGCAAGAGACATTTTTTCCAGGGTATTTAGTGTTATTTAGCGAATTTATAAAAAAACTCGGTGATTATTATCTTTGTTGTTCTACAACTATTTGTTAAAAATTTATTGATACATAATACAAATGTTTTCTTTGCGAGTTATATGCTGCTTTCTTACGATGAAAGTAACAACGAGCGTCGCATAGCGTCAGATATGGAAATCAACTCGTATGAAAGAAGAAATTTTCTTTTGTCTTGTTTCCTTTTACCGCTAGATGGCATAGCATTAAAAATATTCGCAGTTCATCGCGTAACTTTCTTCATACAACACGTTTCAGGCGCGGCGAATAGATGGCGCTGGTTGTGTGTTTAATTTTTCCCGCTTTTTATTTATTATGAAGTCAAAACAAAATAAATATTAATATTCATTGAAAATGTGTATTACCAACCGCCATAATTCCGAAAATTAACAAGGAATACCGCGTAATAGCATGTAATACTTCACTAACGAGAACAACTTTAAGCTTATTATATTTCATAGCGAAAACTGAAGAGGTATGAAGCTACTTGAAATATGAAGTCAGTGCAACGTAATCTCGTATAGAGTAGATCTACATAGAATCACGGTATTATTCAATTGCAATTCGCACTCAGGTATTATACCAATTAATTTAGTTTCCTCCTTTTGACTGAAGATGAAGTTTCATTCCCTTCAGAATATTATGTTGCCTTATTCAGCCTTTTCAAATTAGTAACGTAATATGCTTAACGTTGATATTAAAATAAAATTATAAGGCTGTAAACTTAACCAAGTCAACAAGAATATTATGAAGAATATTATTGGAGTAGGCTCCAAGAAATAATACCTATGCATGGAGTTTTTTTTATATTATAAGTTAACCAAAGATTATAAATTCACTATAAATCGTTGTTTCATAATATTTAAAGCGAATCGTCAATGTTTACAAAATATTTTGATTGATGAGAAAGGTTCATAGGTTTTTTCGCAAAATATCAACATTTGACCGATTTATAAAATAAACTGGCCCCTTCTATAAAACTAAAAATTACAAAACTATATATAATAGAAGTTAGCTAACGTGATACGTACGATAATGAGTACGGTTATTAGGTTCTATTTTTCAAATATAACGACGACGGGTGGAGTAATGTTTATCTAGTTTAATATAATTTCAACGACGGGAAAATAATTACTATAATAATTAAAGTGTGATTTGTCTTAGACGCTTCTTATAGAGAGTTATGAAATCTGTTTCTATAAGTCCTTCCATTAAAGGCTGTGTCACATCTATCGAGAATTCTTTGATTGAATATTTAAACGTATTTAAAGTCGTCTTCCTCTTCACGATAATCCACTTGGTTGTTTGAAGTCTACGTACTTGAGAGCTTTTTAAAGATTTTATAAGTTAATAAAATGCTCATGAAAATGTTTTTATGGATCGTGTTTGAAGTAACATGTAAAATGTAATATTCTTCCTTGCTTTGAAATTATAAGAGCTGTTATATAAATACGAAGCCTCGTAGAAGGATTAATAAACATGCTTTTATTCTTCTTCAGTAAAACTTTCAAAGTTTTTATTTCTTATTCCTTATAACTTGTTTGAATAATTTTTTTTATAGTTTTAAATAGATCATAAACAAATAAAAAGGCAAAGGAAATTAAGCTCACTTTGTTTGTTAGATGATTTCTACCTACAGGTTCATAGATTTAAATATATATAGGTACTTTAGTATATACCACAGGTAATAAAATACTATAAACTAGTATACTAACATCTAAAGCAATGATAATCTTAACATTTAATTATCCAATCGTAGCTTAAATCAAAGTAACTGAACGTTACCTACATTGAAGCTATTCCTTATGTATATTTAAACGTTGGCTTTTTGGTTAGTTGGACTTATCTAATATAGATTCGGAGCACGTATTGACTACGTGTTGGATGTGAACTGTAAACATATATAAAATGAGGTTGACGAAGTAGCCATTGGCGAGATTGCATTTGCCGACTTTCTGGAACTTTGCATTAGAAACAGGAATAGTTCGTACATTTACTTTGGAAATACGAGGAAAATAGACAAGGTAACTCAAAAGAAACTTTTTATTAATATTACTGTTAAAAATTACCTATATATAAAGTCAGATATAACAATAATTATAACTTCTTTTATACACATACTGAAGTAATCATCGACCTGGAATATTCATTGAATTAAACCCATTTCTGATATGAACAGATAGGAAATATTACGTATGTTTCCTATCTGTTCATAAATGGAGCGTCAAACAAGCTCTAATACTCGCTTTGAATCGAGTTACAAAAGCAACACTGCAACTCTGTTCTTTGTGCTGAGTCTTGTTAGGCACAAATCAGCTGGTCACTATTTAACTTTGAGATATTCAAATATTCTACTTATATGTTAATGTAAATTTTATATATAAGTTTCGATAGAGTAGTGTTTTCAAATTTTCAATATATTGATGTTAGATTGAACTATCTTTATTTTCATTTTAAAGCTTCACGCGTCCTACGTACATTATTTGCTCGTAACTAAATCAGTATGTTATAGTAGGACGCGTGAGGGGTTAATTGTGTAGAATAAAACACTGGAGATAAAGTAGAAATGTTCCTTAAATAATTGTATTTTTAAACAGCACTTTAGACTTTCACGTGATAATTAGGACTTCATCAGTTACTTTTATCAAACATTCTCTATTTTTAGTCATACATTGATCAGTCAACCGATCAGCAATTATTTTTTGATATTTGTTAAATCTTATTTTTGTAAACACAAATAGCTTTTAGATCACTTTTGTATCTCATAGCCTTGTCCCTTAGGAAATTACTTGAGAAGGTTCAATATTTTATTTTTTAATACGGTTCGGAGTCATTGTAAAAGAAACAAATTCTTGAGCTTGCCGAAATTTGAATTCCATGAATTTAATTAATTAATTTTGTAGATTTATAATTTATTAAGTATATCCTGTATACGTTACCTAATTAACGATTCATCGTTCAATTAAAAAATGTACCTATTTGTCAGTTTATGTATCTGGTTTTATGCTTTAGGTATCCCATTTTAGCTTTATTTTTCATTATGTATTATTCAAGTTTATATTATTTTTTGATCCTCTTTTTTATTATTAAATACTTTACGATACGAGGCATTGTATTAAAGCATATAATAAACCTAAGAGGTCGTAACGAATGTATTATTATGCTTATACAGCTAATTACCAAAATATCAGTTATAGTAATTGTGTATTACTGTAACATACTTTGATGTCTAACACAGTAATTAAGTATCAAATATCAATTAATAACAGGTTCATACCTTTGTATATAGTTTAGTTTTCAGCCGTGTAGGTAATAGGTTACAGCAAAATGTTCTAGAACAATTATCTGTTTCAACTGCTTTTTTACTTATAAATTTTGTTACAGAATTAAAAGTATTATGTTCATGATAACTGTTATTGTATGTAAATGTGTAAAGTTGCACAATTTATAATATATGGACATATATATCTTCTACACATGAATACTGAAGCAAGCCAGCGGGGATAAAAAATACATTTATTCCGCCAATAATTATAAACAACTAAGATCGGGTTCTTACATTTTTTCTTATAAAATTATTAACAAGCCAGTGTCTTCAAGGACTGGAAGATACCTGAAACAAAAGATAGCATAAATTAATTTTAACAGAATACAATTAGTTATTAATAAAAATATGAAAACGGTTACAGAGCAAACGGTTTACAATAGTTTGAACATTATATTATGTATATCATTATTCGTAGCCGTATCCACGTAGCCTCGTAGCTTCGTAGCATTATCTAAAAGTCATATAAACTACATAATTTAAAATTATGACAAGCAATGCATCTGCCTAATAAAAGAATAAAAATTAAGTCAATTCAAATATTTTTTTATAATTTCATTCTATTCCTAAAAATACTAAACACATATAACTAATCTTTCGTTCACGAAATATTAAATGATAACCTATTAACTTACTCCAAAATTAAGACCCTAAATGTGTTTATATTTGTTGTAAGCTAAACAATAACCCTTCCATTCATGCGTAATATATTCTAACCCGGTTTGTATCAAGGTATAAAAACAACGAAATACAAATATTTATTTAATTTTTTACCTACATAATAAATCCTTGAATATAGAGGATAATTTGTAATTAATGTCAACTAAAAAAGCTGTTAGGTAAGTATTGTATCGGTTCAAAGAAAATAAATGTTCAGGCATTGTCAGAAGTAATCTCAATATTAATCAAATAAAATTTACAAAGAGAAAAAAAAAATACGCGGTGTTTTCTTTTAAAAAAATGACCCCTTGCTTTGCTCCGTGCATCCACAGTTGCAATAACACGATCGAAAATCTTGTTTCGTGCAACTGTGGTTGCAAAGCGACTTTCTTATTTCAATTGATTATAAACTCTATTTCATACTCTCAGAGTCTAACTTTTACGTATTTAAACCATAGACAACTAATTGATTCGTCTATTTCTACCCAATACTACCAACCTTTCAAACAGAATTTTGGGAATATCTTAGTTTGTGTCTTACGTGTCTTACAAGGAAGTGTTAAAATATAACTATTGTAGTTTATTGATTTCTACTCGTGTTTACTTACCAAATTATTCTCTAATATGTGTTTTATTGTCATAAAGTAATATTTTAGTGAACGTTGTAATAAATATGTAATAAAGACGACTTTAGAAGTTAGTAGACTTTAGACGATTTCATAACTTTTAAAGGCATACGGTATTGTAAAAATAACACAGATTTGTATAGTATTATTTCAATAGCAATCGATTACAGTCATTATATTTGAATTACTCCTCTCGCGGAAGTCATAAATTAAGTTTTAATAGCGGTGGGTCGAACGCGCGGCGCACGTTCCAGAGCACTAGCAAAGTAGGCTACCTTTATTTTTTTCGGCAGCAATTTAGCGTATTTTATTTTTGCAACTGTGGTTGCACAAAGCATATGAGCGGTTCAACAACTGATTGTATTATTATTTTTGATTGGTTTGTTATAAGTCATGGAAAAGACTTTAAAATAATGTTCAATGATAGATTGGTTTTAATAGATCTCAATTTTCTTATTCTTATTTAATCTTTATCTTTCATAGAATGGAATAATGTACAACCAGTTTTACTCAAATAAGAATTGAAATGTTATTATTTGCTCATTTAAAAATATTTTTTATAAATTATTAAAAGGAATCCTTCATAACTTGTATTACAGTGACGATTTAGTTTTACTACGTAGAAATAATAATTAGGCTGTATAAATATCGTATACATACATAATGTACAAGAATATTTTAAATGTATTTTAGCTTAATCTAAATATATAGGCTGGCGATTTATGACAAAACAACGCAACTGGATGGATTTCATACAATTTATTTATGAATAATTTACCATAGCCTAAGGTTATAAGTAAAATGTATTCCTCGATATTTACAAAACTTGGAAGTTGATACACATAGGGAAACTGACACTGCCGCCTATATCCGTACGTCACTGCTACGGAAAAGTAGTCATTGCGACTCGACGCATATGCAAGGTAAGTTCACACTATTTTGTGAATATTTTAACAGATTTTAGTCTGTGTCTGTAGTATTTTAAATATTCCTTTGAAGTACTAGTAAAGTTAATAAAAAAGACAATAAGATAGATAAGATTTTAGGGGAATAAAACAGGTATTTCAACTAGTTACTTTTGTACTCATTTTAGTAAACACACTGACTATGTATTGATCTTAGGAATGGAGTTGAGAAAATGTAGCTCACAAATTAACATATCTAATATTATTCACGTAATAAAACAATTATTTCCTCACACACAATTTATAAATATTGTTATAAGACATTAAAGAAGTGAATAATTTACATATAACCACGCATAATTGATGCTTAGATGCGCTTTGTCAACTCAGGTATTGTTGCTTAACATTTTGCAAAACTAATTGTATAGCAAAAATGAAGATTTCAAATCTTTTGATCTTATAAAGTACACTCACATTATAAAGCATCTTAATAAAAAAATGATTACTATTGATGACAAATATACAATATAGCCGCGGTTTTATGTCGTTGCCGCGGTTTTATGTGGAAAAGGTTTCCAATTTCCTCTAAGCTACGTTTAAAGGAAATAGCCGCTTTTAGCCTTTATTTTTGGCGTTTCACTGTATGAGGACTGACATTGCAATTATTTTAAGCCTTTTCACTTCCATTTCAACCTTTCGCGGGAGTGTTAATCATCCATAGAGGCGTGTTTTTTATTTTGACTTATTGTTATTTCAGTTTTGTGTTATTTATTTAAGAAACACTATTTTTGATATTTATATATGAAAAGGGTCATATTGTATAAATCAACAACATTTATGCACAGATATAGGAATGACCTAGGGGTTTATTTTTAGAGATACCGAAAAGAGTCTCTATGTTGTTTAAAATTACAATTTGGCATTTCCCACGTGTATAATCCAATTGAAAAAGCCCAATACAATAGAATTGAGATGTCAAATAAAGTACAAAAATTTAATCTTTTAGTTACGAATTACTGAAAAAACTTGATGAATGAGACCCCTAGACCCTTTAAGACTTTTCTTAAGAACCTTTCAAACATCGAGAGAGAGGGTAAACACAATAATCTTCGGATTAGTCCCTTCATATAATATAGTGGTTTTGTACATTAATCATGTGATATATCGCCATATATTGTTGTTTAAGATTTATACGTCAGTATATGATCCTAATTTATGGATTTGCGTGAATAGGTTATACCTACAGCTGCTGTTTGTATATTATGAATACATTTTGTACAAAGTTTTTATGTTCACATTATATATATTTTACATCTCTATCAACTGCTACTAAGTTACGAAACTCCTACGAAAAGAAGTGAATTTATATAATCACACACACACACACATTAAACATACATTAATAATAAATATGATTTCAAGTCACAGCAGCAGATTTATTTAATACTAGCTAGAGCCCACGGTGTCACTTGCATGGTACTTAGGTAAAATGTATGTGCTTATAGGTGCCTATAGGTTTGCGTTAAATGGTAACAACCATCTACCTATCCATAAAATAAGTATTAGAAAGAAATAAGGAGACTGTCGTATTTTATTTTTATTTACTCCAACCATTGAGCTACCAGATATCAAATTAGTAATTAATACACTCAATATAAAACAACAGCTGTGACAGATTAATTGTGGCTCTTAGCTTTATTCGGAACATAATAACGGTAGCATTAATCTCTCGAAATATCATTTAGAGACCATCCATTTCGTAATTTATTTCAATTTCCTTAAGCCAGTCCGAATGTCTCTTTGCTTTTGTTCGCTTACAATAATCCGTGACTAATTAATGACATTAAACAACAATGATAAAGTTACTTAATGAAGGATGTAGTAAATATTTGTATATTAGTGATATTAATATAAGTTGGTTATATTGGAAAATTTTATGACCGGCTTAACAATTTTAATGACAGATGTATGCAAATGTACGTTAGAAAGTGTTAAATAGGCTATCAACGACATCAGCTTTTTCTGTGATTCTAGATCACATTCTATCATTAAATTAAATGACGACGTAGGTTACGTACCTACAAGTAAATAAAATCATGACCAATCAATTTCATTCAGAGAATTACAGACATTATGCGGACGTAATTAAAACAACAATAACGTCTATAAAAGTGTAAAGTTACCAATAAACATAAACTCTTTTACGATAAAATGAAAAACCCGCATGAAAAATTTTTGAACCAATTATGGGCACTCGTGTATGAAAATTGGGAACCGCCTAATGTTATAAATTAGTACGAAAATAGCAAACAATATGAGTTACCTATTTTGTCAAGCTATATGTGTGAAAGTTTGCAATATATAGTTAATCACTTTTCTCGTTAACGCCACGAGAATGAATTTGCATATTTCGTTAGAATATAAATGCGTTTAAATGTACAGCAGATTGCAGTTTGTGTGTGCTTTTCAAATAACGTTTTATAAATATTTATTAATTGCTTTTAGCAATTTACTATCGATGCAATTTGATCGTTCTAGTCTCATCTAATGACCTTTCACTATATTGACGTAATTTTTTAAACATCATTGGAATGTAGTTTTTGTAGCAATATTATCTGAAAATTATAATAATTATTTAGTTTCCACGAGTAAGCTGTAAAATTACCGCAACGTAATTTTAAAACTATTTCACCTCTTTATCCACGAAAAAATCTTTAATTTTCAACAGAGCTTATGCTCTACAATTTTATATTTGTATCTTCTTATATACCAATGAAATATAAAGGATTGGTAAGACACAGATGAGTGAGTCAGTAAAACGGCAGTTACAGACATCTGCTCCGTGACCCACGAGCAACGGTCCTCTAATATATTAAAGTTGATAAATTAAATAGAAATAAAGTTGAGAATTAATTCCGATAATGGCATCGACAAAGCAGTCACAATCTGATTGCTTCGCCGCAAACAAACATAGTACGACTTTGATGTTGGGAACACAAATAGCAAACTAATGTTTAAAACATTTTGGCGAACTTATGAACTGTTTCGTTTATGAGTTTCACTGATTAAATCAATTTCGTTTTATTGGCCTTTGACTTTGGCGTCTTGACTTTCGAGTTTGTGTCGTTTATAAAATATAGATATTTTAGCGTCCATTGCAATCAACTAATGTTGATTTATGTTGTTTGGTAGATATCGAAAATTACTCTGTGAAGTTTTTATTAGATTGAAGATTAAGGCATATTCAAAATTACACACACTAGGTATTACAAACACCGTTATTTTGTACCTTAAATTAGAAATAACTGTTATTGACGAAGATAAACAATTTTTCTTACAAATCCCTAATTTAACTCTTCTGAAATCCTTTTCTCTAAATATATGAATGGGTTACAATAAGAACTTCTCTATCAGACTTTCGTTCATCCGAAAAAGTGAACCAGTTTGTATGAGTGGCTTCATAAATCCAAATGAAGCCTGTCAAAGTTAAATTATATTAGGAAAATTCGTAGGATAATAATGTTAGTTTATATACGAAGGCAATCTTTATTTTTATATCACCTTTAAAGACCTTTGACCGTTGCTCTAAGCTGGGTCAAAAATGTTTAACTTGGGAAATGGACTTAAGGCGGCTAATAATAGGCTTTTAAGGGTTTATCCTTTTATTTCAAGAAAAACATATTTTGGACAGATTTTTCAAGGATAATGGTTGGTTGGTTTTATTAAATCTTAGCCGAGACAACAGAACAAATTTTGATGGTAAAATAATTTATTTGAACGACGTAGCACAGAGCTTTTTGGTGAATGTCGATGAAATGGCTAAATAAAAAAACTAAATTTAATGCGTCCATAGTAATTGAGAACAAATAATACAAGTTACGGATTTTTGAAATATCAAAAAATAGAACACATTTTTCATATTCATTAAAAAAGAGTATTTTTTAACATTTCTATTTGATTAACTTTTGAAGCTGCATATTTTGCTGTATTTGTATACCTCCAGGCTATGTTCTTTATACATAAATGTTGGAGGATTATTCGTCTGAAAACCCATTTCATTAATTATATTGTATGATTGTCGTTATTATTCTAGTATGTATATATACCTACTTTTTATTCCAGGGTGGACTTGACAAGAACAACTGAGGAGAGCAATTATTATAATAATATATAAAATAAAATTTTCCATCAAAGTATTCTACTAGGACCATTTTGTTCCATAAAATGGAAACAATTCTCGTAACATAATTTATAACACTCGAGAGAAATGTTCCCGACATTAATTATGTTATACAATGTCGAAATGTCACGTGTTTAAAAAAAAAGAACAAATTTTAAAGTTTTGAGTGAAATTTTTTAATAATGCTTTAACTGCAGTTTTTCAGCTATTAAGTAATAAATTTGATGACGTCAGATTTTCAATTAATAAATTTTATATTAATTTATGTAGGAAGTATATTTTTTTATCAAGGATGGCAATTTTGATCGAAGTAGCAAAGCACAAATTAAGTTATTATCGCACCAGATTGCAATTGAGTCGGATGTGTTCAATTGAAAGCCTTTTCGAAAAATCAAATACTAACATAATATTCGAACTTTAAATTCAATAACTCTACTCTAACATAAAATGCGGTTAAAATAATCATACACACGATATGCGGTTCGAATCGTCCGAACCTGCCCATTGAGCTTTGTGATGCATCGAATCATTTCAGTGGCTTTTCACTCTAGTTAATTAGCAACCGACTGAATATTCCGCCCAATGCAGGATTACTTTTGTTATACATACACCAATTACGGCATGAATAGTCTTTTGCAACATATATCCACCAATCACGTTGAATGGCCCCGATGCCAATTTAAACGGGGATGTGATCTTATTTTATTGATAGTGGGCCTATTGAAAAGGACTTAGTAATTAGTGGAGTCATTAGTATTCAAAGCTGTCGAACTGGCGTGCGGTCGGGGATTAAAATTTACTAGTGAATAATGTTCTTGAAATGGGAAAGGCAAATGATACGGAGTTTTAAGCTCACGGATGGTTCGCTCGTAATTGTGTCACAGATATAGAGCAGAAATAATCGGTTTAATTAGCAATTTGTTATAAGGTGATTATGGTCATACAGTTTGGTTTAATTATGAAGTTTTTGAGTTTACGATAGAGTTTTGTAATGGAAATGCATAAAAGGTCACGTAAAGTATGAACGCTAAACGAGCTTAATGTACAAAAGTGTGTAGCTTAAAATTAGTGGAACAAACATGAAGTAGCTGTTATGAAAATGTGGGAAATGTTGCAAAATATATTTCTAAAGCGTATTATTGGCGTATTGTATGATGTATAATAGATATAAGTAGATTAAGTCAAACTGTAAGCTGTGTAGTTTTCAAATAAATAAATAAATAAATAAATAAATAAAGGGCATTGCGTGTTATGAACAAAAACTTTTATCTCGTACACGCTCTTTGAAGATACCGAGCAACAAACAGGGTCCCCTAACAAATAAAACAAGTGTGGTCCTTTGGAGTTATTTACGGTAGGTACTTAATTATAGATAATAATATAATGTGATATTGTTTCATGACGTTTTATAATATTAATGAAATAAAGTTTAAACTTAATCGAGTACAAATTGTTAACCAATAATATACTGAATATATTTTTGATACAACATTCTTTTATTAAATTTTGATAAGTCTCCAAGTTTTGATGTAATTAACTTACGAAGTTCTTTCTCCGCACAATCTTTCGCAGTCCTAAAATACTTTGAAATAAAGTTTAACAAATCTCTTGCAATGAAATATACTCTACACGTTTCTGTATTAGACTATTTATGTAAACAGTAGGAGGGTGACGAGTTACACGACCTAGAAAGAACATTACAAGAAAAAATGTCAATCCCCAATAGATAAATTTACATAATAGAGGGGGTTTTATCTGAGGGTTTGTATACAAATATCTGCGCATAATCGAGTATTTTTACAATGGCAGGAAAATTGAATTCTAGTTTTCCTGAAACTTTCCATGCATCAATTTTATTATAGGCTAGTACTTTGAAAGTGTTGGCTCTAAAATTTACCAGAATATACGAATATGTTTGATTTATGAACTAATACAGCGCTTTTATAAGTATATATATCTATTGGATTTATGTATTTGAATATGTTAATTTCATGCACAATGTAGTCAAGTCACTCAATCATCCGATCTGTCAGTCTGTCAGTCTATTTAGTAAATTCAATGTTTCGATTTCAAAACAAATAATCATCATTCAAACGATATTGACGTACTCAAGTTTTTATTTTAAATACTTGTTGCAATATTTTTTACATAATAATATGTGTATTTTTTACTTTTGTATAGGTACAATACGTGAATATGTACCCGAGTTCTACAAAGTAAGCATTCAAGATTCCTTTCTGAAAAATATATAAAAGATATATTTTAATTCCACAGATTGGTAACCTGTAATCTGGTTATTTGGGAACTCAGACAGTAGGTATTGATCTGTTCTAAAAATAAATATCAACGAATACTATACATACAGATATAACTGCAGGCATTGTATCATTTCAATTGTTGGTTTGTATTATTTTACCTGCGCGATATTTTTAGGATGAAATGGAAGAGAGAAAAATTGTTAATGAATTGCTTTTTAATAATGAAAGGTATTTTTGTTAAAGGTGCTGATTCATAACATTTTATTTTCAGTTACCAAGAACATTCATGGAAAAAGATCTAAAAGTTGTATAATAAAATATGAAAAAAAAAAAAACAGAAACAGGACACAGAAAAATTGCCACAAGAAATAAACTGAATTTTTGTGAAATTAATAAATAAACGAGTGTTCGCGGTTATTATGTTCCAGAACATTGCCCGGGGACAGAAACATAGTAAATATATTGCTCCCAACAAAATATAAATTGTTACTTTCAATTCCTCAAGACAAAGCGGTGTTTATGAAACATAATGTGGGGTTTTGGTGGTCTCTCTAAGGATTCTATTGTTTTTTAAATGGAAATTGTTTCTGTCATCGGACGATACGGCAATCGATATCTTGATAGACTGCTAAGTTGTTTATTTTTAGATGACTTTAAATTGATGCCATACAATAGGTATATAAAAAGGTAAGGACGGTAAGTAAATGTTAAATGAGCACTTAACCAGTCTTTGTTATTAATGCATTAGACACTGTTACATGGCGTAAAATAAAAACGATTTCATTTCATTTTGTTTGTAACACTTGAGCAGCTTTCGTTGGCCATATTTTTGCATACTCCAGTTTGAGACATGTTTCGCGGTTAAGGTTGATGCAGATTTATGTCAGAAAGTTCCAACTATGAAAACCAATGCTGAACTAGTTGTTGCAAATTTTTGTGGTAGAATTTTACTGCATTTTAGAAACTAGCGACGCAATATAGTCGCGCATAATATACTCAAGGTTTTATTCGTTCCATTAAAATGCTTTTAGTAATTATTACGAACCATTTAGCAGCAAATAGCATAAATGGGCCGCATATTTACGAGACTACTTATTTAATACTTGTATCCCGGCTTTGTTTCTTGTGAATAAAAAATATGATGAAAAATCGAACTATGTGGTAAGTATGTAGTTAAAAATAAATTGAAATATGTAGCGTGTAGCTTCTTATGATGAGCAATAGGTAAGTTATTACATTTTTTAATTATAATAGGTAGTATGTCATCCAAATTACATAGTCTTTCTTATTAGACTCGTATGCGAATGGAAAATACTTCTTGTCCCTTCTTAAAAGGGTAACTAATCGAATGTTGTAACATTATAGCAAGCTGCATTTAACAAGCCTTTGTGTGATGAAGTGACTAAGAAATGTCAGCTGCAAGGGAACAACGGTTTGAGTTTATTCATAAAATTTACGAGTGTCTGACGTCAATGTATTTTTTTCTAGATCTAAGTATAAATAGGAGTAACATATTGAAACATAAATAGATGAATATAAGTAAATATTCAATAGAATTACTTTATCATATGAAAAGCTCTAATGTTCTTAGAAAATATTTTTGCCTGATGGAACTATAATTTTTTTTGGATATTTTGGATTTTTTATGGCATTCATTGTATATTCATTACTAGACATCGGATTATATGCACTAACAAAATGCCAAAATATGCATGCAAATATGCACTAAAAAAGGCCGAAATATGCACTAAAAACGACTGATATGCCTAAAATATGCACACTACAAAATCAAAAAACCTTTATTATTTTTTTAAATTTAAATCAAAGATTGTACAAAAACAGTGAAATTTTCTTAAAATTAAGTATAGTTTTTGTGTCAATATACAATTAAGCATTTTTACCAAATTTTCAAGTGCAAATTTGTGACGTTTGTCACCCGCGAGCCCGGTGTTGCCACCTTTTAGCCCTTTCCGGGCTAAATCTAGCCCTTTTTTGGAATTCAACCCGTGTTTTAAGTTTTTAGCCCCAAAAGGGTAATCTAGCCCTATTTTGAAAGGCTCAAAATTTACTTAAAATGGAGCCCATTTTGTAATTTTTTGCCATTTTACCATGCCAAAATAGGGTTTGTTTACTCGCTGAGCGTTCTGATTGGCTAATAAAGGTTAGTCGACCAATCAAAACTCCCGCTACTTAACGAAATATGCACGATTGGGGAAAAA
The DNA here is from genome assembly GCA_907164665.1 of Colias nastes. Lineage (NCBI taxonomy): Eukaryota > Metazoa > Arthropoda > Insecta > Lepidoptera > Pieridae > Colias > Colias nastes. Next base: position 20,033 of record CAJQZM010040490.1, on the reverse strand, counting down.
GGCTAAAATATATGCACTAACGCCGTAATTAGAGAGTTTTATGCATTTACATATGCAAATATGCAAAAGCATATAATCCGATGTCTATTCATTACCTATGCTCTCGTCATTCTTTGTTGCAAATGTCATCAAAATTGGTTACGCGATTTAGGTGTGGAAGGGTAGACAGAGCAATACTATTACATAAGGGTATAATGTTAGGATGGATTACACAGAAATAAACACAAACAACCTACTAGTTCTTGAACATACTTTTAATAATAGGAAGCCAGAGTAATCTCCGAGCAATATAGAGTAATTTAGTTGTTCAATTTGCTGTAATAAAAGTTATTACTGGAATATTTTCTTATATTGCATAAACACCTACGAAAGATTCGCAAATAGAAAAATATAGGGAATTATGTAAATTAAATTCAAAACTAATTTAATCCTCTTGAATGAATAATGTCTTTAAAATAAAATACATATTAGGTAAGATAAACTTTACAGTCTACTAGTTTTGGAAGTCTCCATGGGATATATTGTAAAGGTTTTATTGTATTTGGAGCCTCTCGTAAAATAGCTTAATCTCCATTAAACCTTCTATCATTACAAAGTTTGGTCTTAGTACGTTAAATCTCTCGATAGTTATCTAGTATTTAGAGATAGCCTTCAGTGAGCTTCGATTTCTCTCTTCACATGCAAATACGTCACATGAAGCATATTATGCAGTATGCACCGAGCATCAGATACTATCAGATAACTTTGAAATGCTTTGAAATCTGTCGAGGTAATTTTTTGTATATTTTACTAACTTCATGGCTCAGTGGTGAATTTTTAAAGTACCTAAGTTTTTTTTATAGTTATACACTAACAATACGCATTACACTAAACTAAATAGCTCTCTTTTTATACCTTAATTACTCATGATATTAGCTTTATTCATTCAAACGAGACGTGGGTTGTAGTACTAGACGAGTAGTCTTCTAAATCATGTCTCTAGGTGAAGTTTAACACGATCTCAAGTAGACGTTTCTTAATCTTGGCTAATTTGAACTGAAAATGAGCGAGAATAATTGGTCAGGGACTAAGTAAAAGCTTTACTAATAGAATCATATTAACCTTAATCCTAAATACATAGATATTATATTAATTACATATACGTTTTTATGCCTATGAACATAAACAAGATATTTCTGTTAATAATACGCTTTTAGATAATGTAACATGTAAATTACATGCTTCATTGTCTTATTATTACATGATGTAATAATAAGACAATGAAGCCTTCACATAACCTATCAGGTTTTACACGAATGAGAGATAGCATTATTGAAGCATTAGTATAATAGAAATATTTAGAATTTCATTAAAAGCATAATTGACTAACAAACATCCCACGGAATAGCGCGGATCGTGTTCCCAGTTTTGTATTACATGTTTTACTGCGCAATACTGGTTTTGAATTCCATTTATATCAAAACATGCCAGCTAAACCCGTTCAAAATGAAATTCGACGTGCATATTCGGTTCATTTTCTAATCCACGGTTACCTGTATATTTTAATAGAATAGTTTTGTGCATTGTTAATTCTACACACAGTTCAGATTTCTCTAATAATACCTTCTACACTCCATTATGTTTCAGTTGCAGAATGATAAAAAAGCTCGCGCATAGTAGCGTCATAATGATATAGATAGGTAGTGTTTAAAAAAGATAAGTTTTTGAACTGCGGAATTTTACCCGGAAAATTGCTTGAAAATTTTATATGGTGTATTTTCATAAATTATGGTGATATGTTAACCAAAGCCTACGTTGCTAATTACTATTATTTATTTATTGATATTGCTTATTATATTTTTTTGTGATTTGATTTGTTAGTGCTAGTGTTGCTGGAACATAAAAAAAACTTTTCAATAAGTATATATATAAGTGTACCTATAGAACTAAGTATTTCATACACGACCAACGACGACGGAGAGAAGAATCCAAATAATTTAATAATAATTAGATAAATCTTTTCGGAATTTATAAATTAAAACAGAAATTCTTTCATAATATAATATCTTGTAATGTGTATTTGTGAACAAACTTATGCGGCATTACTGTGATAGGCCAGTATGAATTCGCCACTACTGGCCAAATTCCATTCATTATGTTTACGACATTACTCTAATGAGACGGATTCTCTTTGACGCTACTCCGCAGTAATAGGCATGACGAAAGATTTTGAAATCCTCTTCCATAATGTGTGTATACGTTTACTATACAAGAAAAACCCTATATTTCGGTAATATACTTAAATTTAACGAAGATAAAAGCCATTTTTCAAAAAATATTTATTAACTGTGCCAAAACAGCTCGCAGGTGTCATGGCGTAGGCGTGACGTCACTCTTTAGTAAATACGTAATTATTTGTACGCATTGCGAAGAAAATTAAAAAAATATTTATTTAATATGTGTTATAGAAACGAATTTCAAAGTGTATAAGTGGTGTGCAGTATTGCAGTGTGAATCCACATAAAAATAATGCTCAAAAATGTGTTTGTAATTATTTCAAGCGAGAAAATAATAAGAAATGATTATATAAAGTTGGCGTGGAGAACCCCGAACCACGTATTCGTGAATTCGCAATTATATTTCTGTTCTGAGTCGATAAAGCATACGTGAAACAATAGAAAATAATTAATAAAAATGCGTATTCTCAACATATTCATAACAACAAAACACATCTGACGTGAGTTGTTTACTTAAGCGTGACGTCACGCGTGTTTTAGTCAAAATGGCCAACTGCAGAATTTCAATGTTTTATTTTATTGATAATCTCATTAATCTTAATGTTTTTAAGATTTCTAAGTCACTATATTTAATTTTCCATTTTCCCTTAAAAACACTAATACGATCATTTATGGATACTGTCGTCATGCCTATTCTTCATGCTCACAAAGAGTAGAATCAATCAGTTTATTGAAATATTAATAGATATTTACTTTGCAGCGAAAATTGGAATATAAGTGATTGGGTATCGTTTGCATAACAGAGGTTTTTGCGCAAATGAATATTTATTAAAACATATTGTGGAAATGTTAAAAGTTATGTTTAATATTTGATGTTTCGTGTATAAAGCGAGACCACATATAATATAACGCATCTATAAATTACATTGGAGTATGTTTGGAATGTCCGAGATAACTACTATATGGATATTTTTAAGCATTTTCTGTGTGAAAATACATGTGGTGTTTTTCGGTTATTTTTGGGATTATAGTGTTATTTTAGGAAACACAGAGGTTAAAGATGTATTGCATTGTTTTAGAGTTCTCTTGATTACATGTAAAGAAAAAGAAAGTGAGAAAAATGCGCCTTTAATAAAAATAAATATGTTTTTCATTTAGTCCGTTTTAAATATAAAAAATATTACACTAAAATCCTAGCTAATATACGTAGATATCGTGAGCCAATTTTATCTGAAATAGGATATTACAAATGTTTGAAATAGCATCGAAGCAATGTACATAGTTTTGTTTAGAAATAAAACAAACCAAGTTAATTAAAGTGGCCAACGATATTTTTATTTATTTATACTAGAGAAAGAATCAACAATACATTTGATGAAAGTTTATTCAAGTTACAGTGTATTTTCTACTAGCTGCGCTCCGCGGTTTTACCCGCGTGGTTCCGCTCCAGTTGGTCTTAGCGTGGTGATATAATATAGCCTTCCTTGATGAATGGGCTATCTAACACCGAAAGAATTTTTATCGGTCCAGCAGTTCCTGAGATTAGCGCGTTCAAACAAACAAACGAACAAACTCTTCAGCTTTATAATTTTAATATATATTATAAGTATTAGTACCTATAGATAAGTTAATCAAATATCGCTCGGTTTATTCTGAACTAAATGTGGGAATAGAAGTAGTTTATACTAAACTTCTCCTGGCTTTTCTTCGGTCATATTATAAAGTAATTAATTGTAAGAGTTAATAAATCATATTTCAGAATTGACTTTGATTAAAATAACCTCCTCTTCCTCATCCTGTAGTTAAGTATATTAAAATCTTTAACTTTCACAAATTAGTTTACATTTAAACGTTCATCTCAAGCTAAATTTAAAGCGTTTTCTCTAGAAATTTAGACATACAAGAAAACTTTGGTAAATTTTCGTAATAAACATAATATAAACAGGCTATAAATATAATATACAACAAGAAATGTAACCGTATATTTGTACAAATACTATCTTACCGCCAATATGGCATCTGGAAGCGTGAAATCCAAGATTATTGGAAAATGATCCGACGAAATGGTTTCCGATTTCGCGAATATCTCCTAAATCTTCTAAGAGCGGATTCCAAACGGAACTCTTTAAATTACCATCAAAACACATAAAAATCACCTTTATTGCAATCCATTTTAAAAATCATAGCTCATCGTGAACACTTGATGGTATTATGTAAAGTTGGAAGGATATAATAAAATCAAATTTCTTTCATTACTTTATACGATGGATTGACTTTTTATGTTATATTTATCAAATCGTATAATTTAAAGTATAATTTTTTATGAACAGATATTTTCATGGATAATATGAAAACTTGTCAAACCAAACTTTTTAATTAGTTCTCAACATCAAAAGCTGAAAATCATCTCTGAAATTGTAAAGCAAGTCTTCTTATAGTTAAAAATATTCAAAAAATGTTGTTTCATTTAGTTAATTGTGCAAGATATATTTGTAACAAAAAACTTTTTTTCGTATCGTAAAGTTTCATTTTCGAGTAAGAGTTGTCTTGTGGTTAGTGGCTGGTGACATTTTGGTACACCCTATAATATATTATTAGCTACATTGGCCATAATATAAATTCTTTACAAAGCCTTCATTTTACATTATTTTTTCGTAACGAGAACATCAATGACGATAAACCTTATCTTTGATTATACATAGTGGGTACAATAATTTTGTCCAAAATTATTACGCGTTATAGGACCTAGGTTTTTAATATTTAAAATGTATATTGGAATGTTTATATCACGAAGGCCTATCGGCAGGTAATGTTTATTTACACAGGAGATACGTTTGTCCCGAAGCTATTTACATAAAACGCTTTCAGACCCTCACAAATAGCTTTTGCTCTTCAATGTGATTTATTACACATTTTATTTATACAGTCATTTCGGTACAAGTCGGTTTTTAACTTAATTGGCAGCAAATAAATAATCACAGATATTTTTTCGTTTCTAAATAAAATAAATTTGTAATGGAAAATCATATTCAATAGTATTCAATAGGCTGAAAAAAGTTCGAAACTTCAAACAATAATTGTCGGTGTTTTTGTAATGATTGTTATTATTCATGCCGATACTTCAAAGGCTCAGAAAAAACAATATTTTCCTTACAAGCTAAAGTAAAAGAAAGTGGTATTTATTAAATTTTCGTTACTTGCCGCTTCTGATTAAATGCAGAGCACGAATTGTTGAAATAGAATATGCGTAAAGGTTTGTAAATTACATAAAAAGTTTCCGTACCTACGTCGTTCAAAAGTTTAAATTATATTATGTATTTTATTTTCGACGAGATAAGAATAGATGGATAAAAACACTGAAGTAAGTAAAAGTAAAGAGGTATTAAACAATATTTTGCGAAGTCTGTATAATCCTTATATTATAACAATAAAGAAATAGCAATCAATTTAATCATATCAAATGAAATATTGTGAAATTAGAATTAAGAATCACATGCTATTTCTTTTAATGACCTGACCGATATATTTATAAATTGGTGATTCAATAACAAAATGCTTCAATTGGTTTTAAGCACTTCTTCTTCATTATTCTATACAAAAATGTACAACAGTATTGTTGAAATATGTAGGTTACTTTGTAAAATACAACACAATTTATGGCTAACTATTTCTGTAAAGCTTAGTGCTTGAGTATTCAATAAAAGTCGGACGAACTGCAATTCATCGTAAAATATATTATTACATGGAAGGTACGTTGTCTACCTCGTATATAATGTAGCGTGGGCAGACAATACATCTGTTTTATTTATTGAAAAGTTCAATATCGGAATATTCTTCTTTATACAATGTGCTCTTCCTGTATTGTGTATGTGTTGCGTGAAGTAATATTTCTAAAGGTAGTTTACCTAGAGGTAAAAAGTAAAAAGCCAAATCCTTTTGATTGATTTAGTTTACAGATGCGTTTTACAGGTGCGAAGATTGGTTGGGGTGTGAAACATTTACCAGTGAGTAAATAGTTAAAAAAAATAAATAAATTATATACCTAAAGCACATTGGAAGCTAGTCTGATTTAGCATTTGTTTCTTGAAAATATGATTCTTTCTCTCACAGTAATGTAATGTATATATCTTAAGGAGGTGAAATAAGAAATAAAAGTTGATATCATTCTCAGTCCTTAGAACTTGATGAAAAGTGGTTTCATCCTTAGATTATAAAACAATGTAAAGAATATTTTTAAGTATATTTTACTTAATACGAAGTTAATGTATAATAAACATGGAGAAAAAAACTGTTCTCACAATTACTTGAAATGTAATACTAATGCTTTTTATAAGAGAAAAAATTCACTCTTTAGAGGCGTAAAAAACGAAACAGCCAAAGGCGGAAAGCTAGTGACGCAAACCTGACGCGATAAAATAAAATTAGAGACAAGCTCTTACATAGCTTCAACAATATAATGTATTATCCTATCCTACTGATATCATCAATGTAAAAGTTTGTCAGGATAGATGTATGTGAGGATCGATGTTACTTTTTCACGAAAAAACTACAGAACGGATCTGGATGATACTTGGCCGTTGTGAAGTTTTGGTACCAGAGAACACATAAAAAAAGTGTGAAGTCCCATGTCCCCAAGTGGGGTAAGGGACAGATGCATTATACATCTGTTTCACTGATCGATTTTCTTTAGGGACAAGTAGGTGATCAGCCTTCTGTGTCCTACCAGACCAAGACATTCATTTTTTCTTCGTCTCCACCGGGAATCGAACCCAGGACCCCTCGGTGCTTCGCTCACGCGTCAACCACTGTACCAAGGAGGCGGTCAGAGAACACATAAGCTAAAGAAAAACTTGCAGCAGCTAGTGCCTATAAGTTAAAAATAATAAAAATAGTAATAAATATCGTATCTAGTTTTGCAAACGTAATGCATTTCCACCCATGCCATTAGTTTATGACTAATTGCAAGCAATGATAATTGATAATATCGCAGCAAAGCTGATGCTACACATTAATTAGCAATATTAATTACTTTATTAATGAATTGCTAAGTATATAACTATGTAGATAAATATATTTGCTTTATCAATATCGTGATAGTTATCGCCGTAGTGTTAATAAATAATAATTGGTTAAGAAGTCATGTGATAGAGTATTTTTTTCAAAGCTCTATAGTATTAATGAAATTGATTTTAACTAACTTGTTTATATTGAAAAAAAATATATATATTAGACCATTTTCGTTCAATCTGAATGGTGAAAATAATTTTTCATGTTCTTTCCTTATATTATCACTATCTATAATAATCTCATATCAAAATAACTCAAGGAAAATAAGCACCGAGCGGAATACCGTCATACCTGCATGATAGGATACAGACTGTAGTTGTTAATGGAGAACGTTCTAGCGGTGCGTCAATTAAAATTGGTGTTCCACAGGGGTCAATTTTAGGTCCCTTCTTGTTCTTGGTATATATTAATGATCTTCCCTATTATTTGCAGGATAGGTGTGAAATAGTTCTGTTTGCAGATGATACCTCATTAATTTTTAATGTGGATAGGCATGACCCAAATGTTGACGAAGTGAACAGTGCTCTTTTACACATATCTGAATGGTTTACTGCCAATAATTTATTATTAAATGCCAAAAAAACCACTTGTGTTGAATTTTTACTTCCTAATGTAAAAAAGTTGAACAGAGATATTACCTTGAACGGGGAGGTATTGCATCCTACTGAGTCTACTGTATTTCTAGGGTTAACATTGGACGAGAAACTACAGTGGGGAGCCAACACCGGGAGCATGTCAACACCGCTGCAGGTAAGCTCAGTTCAGCTGCATATGCAGTCCGAAAAATAAGGCATCTCACCGATGAAGATACAGCTAGATTGGTTTATTTCAGCTACTTTCATAGCATCATGTCCTATGGAATTCTACTGTGGGGCAGGGCTGCAGATATAGAAACTATATTTATCTTACAGAAAAGAGCCATTCGCTCTATATATAATTTACGTGCTCGGGACTCACTAAGAGATCATTTTAAGAATACTGGTATCCTTACTGTACCATCACAGTATATATTTAATAATATTTTGCATGTACACAAAAGCTCCGACTTACACACAAGAGTAGGAGATAGACACGATTATGGCACAAGGAACAGGAATAGAATTGAAATGCCATTTTTCCGATTAGCTAAAGTTAAAAATTCATTTATGGGTCAAGGTATACGCTTATATAATAGAATTCCTCACAATATTAAAGAGTTTAGTAGTTCTAAATTTAAAACTTATATAAAAAATGTACTAGTTCAGAGAGCGTACTACAGTATTCAGGAATATATGGACGATAAAGACCCATGGAGGGTTATCGCGTAAAAACCACAGGACAGTTCTTTGGCATATTATGATATATTATGTAGTTAGATATAAGTTACATATTATGTAATATTGACATAATTTAAAAGAGCAACTATGGAGTTTCTTGCCGATTCTTCTCCATAGATACTGCTTTCCGAATTGGTGGTAAATGTTAAAAATACTCATGTAATGACGATTCGAAAGTGCTACTAAATAGTAGTCTAATTGAATAAATGAATGTTTGAGTTTGAGTTTGAGTTTGAGTTTGAGTTTACCAAAAACGTAGTTAATTTAGATACAGTATGTGAATATTTGAGTGCAGGCCGAGTGAAAATAATTTCTGATGTATGCAATTCGTAGACCACCTTCATGAATGGCTGCTTGATTGGATACAAGGTAAGTTTTCGTTTGAATATAAAATGGGTCGACGATTCATCGCTTCGCAGATACATATAGCTTTTTTCAATGTTTTAACTACTCCATTTCATAAATTTTATAAATTTATACTCCATTTCAGTCAAAAACAAGTACGAATTTAAGATACATGAATCAAAATATATAAATGTTGTTTGTATTTTTCTAATTTTAGGTGCCAATTATGAATTAACTTTGAACATTTGCGATAAAACGGCGTGGGTGAAATAAGACACAGTTTTTTAATGAGATTTAATTTTACAAGGTATAGGAGGGAAGCATAAATAATTGCACAATATTTACCAATATCTCATAACATCAAGGGAGGTTAATCAATTATATGAAATAATGTTATATGATCGTAAATTAAACAAAGGTATCGTGTAGCTGTTCTTGTCATAATATTTGATTTTATCTCTTATATATAAAATTCTCGTGTCACAATGTTAGTCTGCATACTCCTCCGAAACGGGTGGACCGATTCTCATGAAATTTTCTGTGCATATCGGGTAAGTCTGAGAATCGGCCAACATCTATTTTTCATATGTACCACGGGCGAAGCCGGGGCGGGCCGCTAGTATTATTATATTATTTGTGTGGATACTTAATCATCCTGTTATTTCAAATGAAAAGAGTAATTTTTGGGTTTCGTTGTTTGCCCTTTAATATTTATTCAGATTAAAAATAAATAAGAATATGTCTAGGTAAATTATACAAAATATAACAGTTAAATTAGGGCATAAACATACTACTATAACGTTACATTAGAGTATTCTAATATAAGGTACCTAGGTAAAGTAATGGAATATTATAAAACGAATTTAGAAACTTAAATTACTGGTGAAAATTACAAAAATAAAATTATAATGTGGTGGGATGAGTTACCAACTTTGCCAATTACTATTGCCAGTACATATTTTTGAGTGAAACTTCTGTAAAGGGGAATATTTATTCTGTAAATTTAAAACTTCCGAAACGGTAATCAATGAACGTATAATATTAAGAATATTGGCAACCTGAGCCAAAGTTGCTGTTTTGAAAACCGAGTTTTCTAATTAAAGTTGTGGTCTTCAACTTTTATTGTGAAAGTCAATCAACTAGGAGCTGTTAAAAGTTGCCGGTAAAAGTATATTTAGTCCCACGTCAAAAGCATTGTTCAGCGGGCTATGGAAACTCAGAAAATTGAATACCCAAAATAACTTATTGATCTTTGCGCAGTTTGCGAAATGTATGCCAGAGGTTTGTACGGTTGTTTTAAATAGAATCGCCTGCAGTGTGCATGAAAAACAAATACTTGTGTGCAATACACAGTAGTGCCTTTTTGTTGACGTGTTGCGTTTGGTTTTTCAGGGGAATTTTAAAATTAAATAAAGCCGCGATAAAAGATAGAAACCCAGTGGGAGTATATTATTTTGCAGAATATTATTTATTATACCTTTGTGTTGATATTGTGTTCATGCGCATTCTATGAAAAATGTGAGTTTTTGCTGCGAATTTAAGTTTGCAACAGCTAAGGTTTTTACAAAATGAGGGATTATGTATCAATGTCCATCCCCTTTCATTTAAAAATTTTCACCTATCCTATTAAAATCATATCGAAATTCATTACATTTCAATCCCATCTTGATTAGGTAATCAATAAGGTTTGGGAAATGTGCATTACTAAAAATTACAATTAGGGGTTTCCTATGCCAAAATAACATGAAGAGGAAAATCCATACTATATAATATTATAAATGCGAAAGTAACTCTGTCTGTCTGTCTGTTACTCAATCACGCCTAAACTACTGAACCAATTTTCATGAAATTTGGTATGGAGATATTTTGATACCCGAGAAAGGACATAGGCTACTTTTTATCCCGGGAAAATGACGCAATCCCGGAAATCCCACGGGAACGGGAACTATGCGGGTTTTTCTTTGACTGCGCGGGCGAAGCCGCGGGCGGAAACCTAGTTACAGATAAAGTAAGAGCTGATGTCCATTAAAATCTAAAAGAAAGTATTGCATTCGGCTTATACCCGGATTAAAAATGCGTCCTTTTTATGTAGTCTAAGTTTCTATGAAGTAGATAAAAATAAATTTACCCTTGGTTATAACACGGTTGGACCATTGCCTCTCGGCTATAGGCTACATAGGCTCGGTCTTCTTGACTCCGTTTATGACACTTTATATTATATTGTTATAAATTAATTGCCAACTGGCAACCCGAATCGCGTGGGTGGTTATGAAATTGAGCTGAACAACGGATTTGACACACTTTCCGTTGGGCTCTCGGACGTAACGGTCGTTTTGGTTGTGTTTAGTTGTGTTAATAATTATTTTGAGTCGATTATTATTTTATTGTTGAAAGTAGACATATAAAGTCATTTTGTAAGGAATAAAACCTTTCTAGGTTGAATTTTAAAATCGTTAAGATCAGAATTGGGATTGCCACGCGTTTTAGACCGTTTGCCATCTAAATTTAGTGCTTATTAGTTGTTGTTCAGTTCAGTTGTTCAGTGTTGAAAGAACATTATCTCAACCGTAGCGAAATAACGTCCGTTGCGTCCTGTGAGCGGGAGTCATTAAGTACCTTGGGGCTATTGATTAGTCATGGTCAGGTTAGGCCGAGTCGGGGAAGCAAAGTTGTTAAGAAAATACTAGGTACGGGACAGTTCTCAACATGCTACGTGTTCCCAGTGGTCCGATGTACTGTGCGCTGGCAATGGCACGTACGCTGCACATCCACTGCGCTTCTGCAGTTGCTGACAACGGGCTTCCGGGCTGCTTGCAACCAATCTACGGCGCCGGGATGCCTGCGTGAACGAGAATCGACGGTAGCCACTCACCGCTGCTGTCGAAGACTTTGTGTTTGTGGTGCTATTGTTTATAGACCACTTAGAGAACATACGAGGGTATGGGTCTCTCCGTTTTCAAAGTTTGTGGTGCTATTTTTTATAGACCACTTAGAGAACATACGAGTGTATGGGTCTCTCCGTTTTGAAAGCTTGTGGTGCTATTGTTTATAGACCACTTAGAGAACATACGAGGGTATGGGTCTCTCCGTT